>JAAAKG020136547.1:0-12982 GCA_010014905.2 Druon quercuslanigerum
TTGAAAATTTTTATTTTTAGCCAAAAATAATTTTTTTTTAAAGAAAATTTAATTCTTTTATTTTTGATGAAAAATTTAACTTGTTTGCTTAAAAATCAACTATTTAAAATTTAAATTTAAATTTTAAATTAAAAATTAAATTTTTTCTCAAAATCAATTGAAAATATAATTATTCCACTTTTGGTCGAATTTTTTTTTTGCAGTTAAAAGTTTAACTATTTTGTTGAAATTGCTTTTTTTATTGAATTTAACACTTTTGAGATTAAAAATTAAAATTTTGTTTGTTTAATCTCAGCAATTAAATTCTTTCTTGAAAATTTTTATTTTTAGCCAAAAATAATTTTTTTTTAAAGAAAATTTAATTCTTTTATTTTTGATGAAAAATTTTACTTGTTTGCTTAAAAATCAACTATTTAAAATTTAATTTTACATTTTAAATTAAAAAATTAATTTTTTTCTCAAAATTAATTGAAAATATAATTATTCCGTTTTTGGTCGAAATTTTCTTTTTCGGTTAAAAATTCAATAATTTTGTTAAAAATTTGGCTTTTGGTGGAAAACTAAACTTCTTATTAAAAATTTTTGTTTTTGGGTTTAAAAAATGGGTAAAAAAAATCATGGAAAAAAATCCACCTGGGGGGGGGGAAGGGGGGGGGGGGGGGGCGGCGGGGGGGGGGGGGTATAAAAAATTTGCCAAAATTGTCTAAGATTAGAGGTCAGAAGCACGTATAACCATGACAGGAAGCACATCGTCGAGGCGAGGGTTCGATCCTTATCAATAATTCAGACGCTTGACCAATAAAGCTCAGAAGTGATTGGAACTAAGCGGATCGTTTGCCCCATAACGACCATCGACCTTCCGTTTTAGTCACATGTCATGTCATTTTCTATAATAGACATCATTCGTGTCATGTGGAATTTTTCTAGGTACGTCCAATGAAATCAATCGGCGAATTTCTTCCGGGAAAAATATTTGTAATTGCCCATCATGTCAGATTAACTTTCCTCCTCTGGCATCAGGTGTATTGTTCTGGATTGATTTTCCACCTGTATCTATCAATCGTAGGATTTATAATCTTATTAGAATATTTTTACTTTAACTGTGGTCGTAAAAATAATTTATAATGGGGAATTTCTTACGAAAAGTATTTTTCTTAGAGTCAAACCTGGATTTAGTGTCAGTGACCTTAAATCCAAGTTTTGGTTCTATTTTGTCTCATTCCTGTTTCTCTTTCTGTTTTGTCACGCCTGAGTAAACACTGCGCATCTCTCTGCAGTTCCTCGAACCCATTCTCGTGACGCGGCGGCAATTCTCGGAAACACTAAATCCAGGTTCGAATTTATTTTTATCGAGATTGTACTTAAAAGCCTAAAATATTAATTTGACATATCAAACTTTATTTTGAATAAAAAAGTTGCATTTTTAACAAAAATATAAAGAGAACTTTTACGAACAAGAAGATTATTTTCTTTTAAAAAGACAAATTTGTTACAACTTTGACGCAAGTGGTTCTACTTTCAATTTACAAAAAATAAATTTGAACAAAAAAAGTTAAAGTTTAAAACTTTCAAGCTTTCAAGAGATTAAATTTTCCAATTAAATTTTCCGCTTAAGAAATTAATTTCTAATAAAAAAACGAATTTTCAACCAAAGAGATGAATTTTCGTTTAAAAGGATGAATCTTTAACAAAAAAATTATTTGTTAAAACAGTGGTTTAACTTTGCACAAATTATTTCCAATTTCAGCCAAAAAAATAATAATTTTTAATAAAAAAATATAATTAAAATAGATAAACCTATAACCAAATAGTTGAATTTTAACGAAAAATATAAATTAACAACCAAGAAAATTAATTTTCTACCGAAAAAATGACGAGCTTTCTACAACAACCATAGATTTTTAAATAAATAAAAAATCAATTTTAACTAAGCAGATGTGTTTTTAACTAAAAAAGATCAATTTTTCACAAAAAATTAAATAGAATAGAATGTTTAACAAAAAAAGGATTTTTAAAAACTTGCTGGATTTTCTGCAAAGTGCATTAATTTTTCACCAAAAAAGATGAATTCTGAACTAAAGATTTAGTAGTTAATATTTTAAACAAAAAGGATTCAATTTTGAATAAAAAATATTTGAATTTAACAAAAAGATGAATTCACACGAAATAGTTGAATCCTCAACTGAAATTTTCATTTGTAAGAAAGTACTTTAACTTTAAAAAAAAACAGTTGAATTTCCAACCAAAAAAACTTTTAACTAAAAATATTAATTTTCTACAAAGGAAAATAATTCTTCTACTAAAAATGACGAATATTCAACATGAAAGTTCATTCTCAAATAAATAATTAAATTTTCTACCAAAGTACAGGGAGGATTTTTTAACAAATAATGTAGTTAGCTAAAAATTAATTTCTTTAAATTGAAACTAAAACATTTTTTTGAAAAATTTTTTTTTAGCTAAAAATTAATTTTCTTAACTGAAAATATAACTATTATATTCTTGGTATAAAATTAAACCTTTCAGTTGAAAATTCATTTTTTTTGTCAAAATTTCAACGATTTAGTTCAAAATTTATTTATTTTATTGAAGATTCATCATTATAGTTGAAAAATCATGTATTTTGTTAAAAATTAATTTCTCTGTTAAAAAAGTTAACTATTTTGTTGAAAATTCCTAATTCTTGAAAGAAATTTAATCTTCAGGATTAAAAATTAATTTTTTGGTTTAAAAATTCAACTATTGGACTTAAAATTAATTTTTTTTTTATCAAGGATTCATAAATGACTGTAGCAAATTTATAATTGATAATTGAAAATAATTTTTTCGTTTGAAAAATCTATTCCCTTTTAGAAAATTGATACTTTAAATTAAAATTGGATCTTTCCTGGCTGAAAATTTAACTATGTGTTTCAAAATTCATTTTTTCTGTAGAAGATTCATAATTATAGTTGAAAATTCATGTATTTAGTTAGAAATTGATTTCCTTTGCCAAAAATTAATTACATTATTTAAAATTCGTTTTTAATAGGTAGAAAATTAATTTTTTAAATAAAAATCTCACTGTTCCATTTTTGTTTAATCATTTTATTTTATAAAACAAAAGTAATTAAATTTCTTTAAATACACGAATTTTTAACGTAAAAGGATAAATTTTCGGACTAAATTATGTATTTAAATTTACAGTTAAAAAATTTTTACTTAACCAAACATAAAACAAATAATAAAATAGTTGCATTTCCAACCCAAGAAATAATTATTAAATAAAAAAAATTAACTTGTATTAAAGTAATTTAACTTTCAACCAAGCAGTTCAATTTCTGACCAAACCAGATGACTTTTCAACAAAATAATTATATTTTGTACTAAATAGTAGAACATTTTTAACCAAGCGAGATGAATTTTGAAAGAAAAATATAATGGTAGCCTATCTCCCGCGAGAGGAAGTGAGATGAAGAAGGGTGGTGAGGGGAAAGGGGGATGGGGGAAGTGATTAGTTGGGAGTAGGGAAGTGAGTGTGAGTAGGAGTGGGGAAGTAGGGGCGGTGAAGTAGGTGAAGTAAGGAGACTGGAATTAGAGGGATTAAGGGTTGATTGGAGTATTGGGCGTGAGGCCTTGAAGAAGAAAGGGTTAGTAACGAAATAATTTGGTGAGTAGGATTGGAGAAGTAAAGGAAGTATGGAGAAGGGAAGTAGAGCAACCGCGGAGGGAAGTAATTAAAGTGCTTGTCGGAGTGATGAGAAGTAGGGAATGTAAGGGGGTTGGAGTAGTAGAAGTAGGGGAGGGGAAATAGGCGGAGTAAGAATAATTGAGGTAGAGGAGGTATTGAGAGGTAATATCAGTAGTGGACATGAGGTGTTGGTGAAGGAAAGGGTTAAAAAGGAATTAAGTGTGTGAGTAGGGTTGGAGAAGTGAAGGAAGTTTGGAGAAAGGAAGTAGGTGAACCGAGGAGAGAAGTAGTTGAAGTGCTGGTTGAAGCGATGGAAAGTAGGGTAAATAAGCGGGTAGGAGTCGAAGAAGTGTAGTAGGGAAATGAGTGTTAGTATGTGAAAGTAGGAGAGGTTGAATTAGGTTAAGTAAGAAGAGTTGAATAGACGGGGGAATGAGGGGCAATAGAAGTAGTTGATGTGAGAACTTAAAGAAGGAAATGGTTAGCAGAAAAAAGTGAGTGAGTAAAGTTGGGGAAGTAAAGGAAGTGTTGAGAAGGGAAGTAGGGGACCGAGGAGAGAGGTAGTTGAAGTGCAGGTTGGAGAGATGGAATGTAGAGAAAGTGAGAGGGTAGAGTAGTAAAATTGCAGTAGGGAAGTGAATGTTAGTAGGGATTAGGAAGTAGGGGAGGTGAAGTAGGTGGAGTTAGAAGAGTGGAAGTAGCGAAGGGAATGAGGGGTAATAGAAGTGGTGGACGTAAGGACTTGGAGAAGCAAAGTGTTGGTAAGGAAATAAGTTTGTGAGTAGAATTTGGGAAGTAGAGGAAGTGTGGAGAAAGGAATTAGGGGGACCGAGGATAGAAGTAGTTGAAGTACTGATTGGACTGATGGAAAGTAGAGAAAGTCAGGAGGTAGTAGAAGTGCAGTAGGAATGGGAGTGTTAGTAGAGATGGGGAAGATTGGGGAGAGGGAAAGTAGATAGAATAAGAAAAATTGAAGCAGAGGAGAGATTAAAAGGTAATAGGAGCAGTGGACATGAGGTCTTCGAGAAGGAAAGGGTTAGTAAGGAATTAAGAGTGTGAGTAGGGATGGAGAAGGAAAGTAGGGGAACCGAGGAGAGAAGTAAATGAAGTGTTGGTTGGAGCGATGAAAAGTAGGCAAAGTGAGTGGCTAGGAGTAGTGAAAGTGCAGTAGGGAAGTGAGTATTAGCAGGGATGGGTAAGTGGGAGAGATGCATTAGGTGAAGAAAGGAGAGTGGAATAGACGAGGGATTCAGGGTTAATAGAAGTGGTAATAGAAGTGCAAATGGTAAAGAGCGGGATAAGTACGTAAAATTAGGAGAGAGCTAATGGAGAAAGGATAATTAGGAGAATGAAGAGGTAGTTATCAAGCCAGGGGTGGGGAAGTAAAGGAGGTTGAGTGGGAGAAAGGAATGGGCATAGGAAAGGAATTAATTGGAGGGAAAGATTTGATTTTTTTCTTTTTTTCAGAATTTAAAAAAAATCGAAGATGATTGAATGGAAATATTAATGGTTGTACTCAACCATTAATATTTATATAAATCAGAAGAAAAGCTCCGGGGTTCTAAAAATATTCGCTACGAGGTTGGTTGCTTCATGATATACGTCTTGCAACTTTGAATCAAGAGTAGTGAGAATCTCTCTGTCTCTGACCCTCGGTCAAGAGTCACGCTCGTATATTTATGGTGCCGTGGCTAAATTTTTGAAATATAACTTTCAGAGAAGTCATAAATACGGGAAACTAGCTTTGCGCTTTCTAAAAGATAGAAGGGTGTAGAATTTTTTTCACTGCAAGATTAGTAAGCGAAGAGGATACAACTCTCGTAATCTGCTGGACTACTTGGTTATCCGAACTGGTAATCCAATATAATCAAAGTAATCTTCTGTGATCCAGTCTAATCCACTTCTAATTCATAGCAATAAAAGTAATTTACAGTAATATTAGTATTTCGAAGTAATCCACTTTAAGGCTAAAGTAATCCATTTGTAATCCAGAGTAACCCGATCATAATCTGAAATAATCCACTTGTAATCCAGAATAATTCAAGTAATTCGCAGTAACCCTGGTAAGACTAAGTAATCTATATGTAATCCAGAGTAATCCATTTAAAATCCAGTGTAATCCACTTCTAATTCATTCTATTCATAGCAATAAAAATAATTCGCAGAAATTTGAGTCTTTCGGGGTAATCCACTCTTAAGGTGGAGTAATCCTTTTGTAATCCAGAGTAATCCGATCATAATCTGAAATAGTCCACTTGGAATCCAGAATAATTCAAGTAATTTGAAGTAACCCTGGTAAGTCCAAGTAATCCATATGATATCTATTTGCAATCCAGTCTAATCCACTTCTAATTCAGAGCAATTAAAGTAATGCGACGTAATTCACTTTTAAGCTGGAGTAATTCATTTGTAATCCAGAATAAGCTGACCAGAATTTTTGCTTAAAAATTCTTTTATTTTTGGTACAAAAATAATGTTTACAACTGAAAATTTCAACTATTTCATTTCATTTTATTGTATTTTATTAAAAATTTGTCTTTTTAGGTGAAAAATAATTTTTCTTCCTTGAAAATTTATCTTTTTTCTTGAAATTCGTTACGTTTACGCTTTAAAATTATTTTCTTTAACAAAAAAATAATATATTCCATACTTTATTGTAAATTTTTTTTCTGAGTTGAAAATTGAACCTTTTTTAAAAAATTCGTCACTTTTGGTATGAAATAATTCTTTTTGATTGAAAATTCATGTTTTTGTGTAAAAAATAAGCTGACTGAAAAAACATTATTCTACTTTATAGAAAAATAAACTGAATTCTTAAATCTTCGTTTTTTTGAAAGTTAATTTTTTGAACTGAAAATTCTACTATTGAATTTGTAGTTAAAATTTTATATTTCTTAGTTAAAAATTTATCTATTTTTTTGAAATTTCGATTTTTTGTGTGCAAAATTATTTTTCTTTAACTGAAAATTTTAATGTTTCTTCTTTTACAACTATATATTTAATAAATTAAAGTACTTGCTTAAAAATGCGTCTTTTTCAGTAGAAAATTAAGCTTCTTGTCTGAAAATTCACCCTTATAGTTAAAAATTCGTTGTTTGGTAGAAAAATAATTAATGTTACTGAAAATTTCAACTGTTCCATCTATTTGTTTTTGAATCTTTCCTAGTTAACGTATTTTGTTAAAAAATGGTATTTTTTGGTTGAAAATTAATCTTCTCCCTTAAAAATATATCTTTTTGTTTGAGAATTCGCTACATTGTTGACTTAAAAAATTTTTCTCTAACCAAAAATTAAATTGTTTTATTATTTATTTTAAATTAATCTTCTCTAGTTAAAAATTTAATAGAGTTCTTGAAAATTAAAGTATTATGTTAAAAAAAACTTGTGCTTTGCTATAAATTAATCTTCTAGCTTAAAAATTAATTTTTTGTTAAAAATCCGTTTTGTTTTCGTTTAAAAATTATTTGAAGATGCAAAATATTTTTTGGAAACTCATCTATTTGGTTGAAGATTTAACTAGTTGTTTTTAATTAAATTCTTTGTGAAAATTGATTTTTTCAATCGAAAATTGTTCCATTTTTAGTCGACATTTTTTTTTAATTCATGTATTTTGTTGCAAATTTGTAAATTTCTGTGTAGAAAATTAATTTTCTTGTTGGAGAATTCATTTTTCGGTTAAAAATTTTTTTTTATAGGAAATTAATTTTTTACATGAAAATGTTAACCCTTACATTATGGATTATAAGTTAACCTTTTCTAGTTAAAAATTCAACTACGTAGTTGAAAATTAATGTCTTTTGTTAAAAAATTTTCTTTTTTGGGTATTTTTTTATTCCTGTTTTTTAAAAAATTCATCTATTGGGTTGAAAATTGAACTATTTTGTTGAAAATTCAATTTTTACTTAAAAACTTAATTTTACAAATTAAAAATATAATCCTTCCATTTTGTATTGAAAATTTATATTTTTATTAGAAAAGTTTTAACTGTAAATTGATCTTTTTTAAATGAAAATTAATGTATATTGTGAAAAATTGGTCATTTTGTAGTAAATTAGTCTCTTTGGTTGAAAAATCAAATACTTTCTTGAAAGTTGAATTATTTTGTTGGAAATTTAATTTTTAACTGAAAATTTGACTGTTCTAGTTAAAGATTTATTATTTTACTTGAAAATTCATTTCATTGGTTGACAATCTAACTAATCTGTTAAAAATATCCATTCTCTTTTCTTTTAAAAAATAATCGTTTTTATTGAAAGTTTAAATATTTGTTATTAAATTAATTTACTTTGTCGAAAATTTTAAAAAAATTGAAAAGTACATTTTTTGATCAATTTAAAGTTAAAAAAAATTAAAATCTGTTTTAATTAAAATATCAACTATTACATTTTTTGGTGAAAATACTTTCTTTTTTTATAAATTTCATCTACTTGGTACAAAATTTTTTGTTTTGGTAAAAAATTAAATTTAACTGAGAATTTAAATATATTTTAACTGGAAATTTTTTATAATTTATTTTTTATTTCAAATTTATCTTTTTCAGTAGACAATTAATCTTATTTTTTTGTTTTTGTCTTATACAATTCAAAATTCAAATATGTGGTTAAAAATTAATACATTTTGTTAAAAATTTGTTTTTAAAGGTAGAACATTTTTCTTCTCTGAAAATTCATGTTTTCGTTGAAACTTTTTTTTTATCGAATATTATTTTAATTGGAAATTTTTAATATGCCATTAATGATTGTATTTTGTCAACAAATTTTATTTTTTGGTAAAAATTTCTCTTAATTCTTGAAAATTATTGTTTTTGGTTTATAATTCGTTTTGGTTTTATTTGTACAAATATTTTAAGATGGATAATTTTGGTTGAAAATTCATCTGCTTCATTGAAGATTTTAATATTTCGTTTAAATTGAAATTTCTTGTTAAAAACTTAATTTTTCAAATTGAGAAGATAATTATTTGATTTTTGGTTGTAAATATATCTTGTTCACTTGAAAATTCATGCATTTTGTTGGAAACTTGTCTTTTTCGGTAGAAAATTAATCTTTTCACAAGATTCATATCTTTAGTTAAAAATTTAATTATTTGGTTTAAAATTCAATAGTCGTGTGAAAAAGTCATTTTTTCATTAAAAATTGAATTACAGAATATTTAAAGCTTTTACAGAAAAGGTAAATTTTCTAATCAAAGAAAACGAATTTTTAAAAAAAATTGTTAC
Source organism: Druon quercuslanigerum (assembly GCA_010014905.2). NCBI lineage: Eukaryota > Metazoa > Arthropoda > Insecta > Hymenoptera > Cynipidae > Druon > Druon quercuslanigerum. The sequence goes on from JAAAKG020136547.1 coordinate 8,889, forward strand.
ATTTTCAACTAAAAAAATAATAATTTTCGAACAAAAATGGAATAGTGAAATTTTCAGATAAAATAATTGAATTTCCAAAAACATTACAATTTGCAACAAAATAAGTGAATTTTCAATGTAAAAAACACAAAATTTAAAAAAAAGGAATGGTTAAATTTTCTCTTAAAAAAATTAATTTTCAATAATAAAAATATATAAGTTTAACAAACAAAAATATTTTTAACAAAGTAGTTAAATTTTTCACAAATTAGTTGAATTTTGAACCAAAGAAATAAATTTTTCACTAAGATAAATGAATTTGCAAACTGGAAGAATAATTTTTTACAAAATTCAATTTTCAAACACATAGTTGAATTTTCAACACGATCGATTTTTAAGAAAAAAAGTGAATTTTTTTAAAAGTAGTTAAATTTTCAATCGAAAAACTATTTTTCAACCAAAAACATTAATTGTTTAGCATCAATGTTAATTTTGAACTAAAAGAGACGAATGTTTAACCAAAAACGAACAGTTCAATTTTCAGTTAATTAATTTTTAACCACAAACACAAACAAGAAGATTAGTTTTCTTGAAAAATTCGATTTGCCTATTAAAAAATAAAGCTTTGACAAAACAAATTTTTTTTAACAAAGTAATTAAATTTTTAACCAAAGAAATGAATTTTTAACCAAAATAAATGAATTTGCGAACTAAAAGAATAATTTTCTAAAAAAATATAAATTTTCAAACACATCGTTGAATTTGCAACTAAAAAGATCAATTTAAAAAAAAAAGAAAATTGATTTTTTGAAAAAATTAATTAAATTTTCAACAAGAAAACTATAATAGATTTTAACCAAAAAATATTTTTAATTAAAAGCCGTTGAATTCAACCAAAAAGGACGAATTTCCAGCAAATCATGTGTTTATCAAATAGATAAGATCAGTTTTTAACCAAAAATAAAGGAAAGACCATTTTTAAACAAAATAGTTGAATTTTCAACCAAAGAAAGAAATTTCAACTGATAAAATTTTTAATCAAAACTGTAGAATTTAACCAAAAAAAAGAAGTCTATTTTTTTTTAAATATTGGGTTTTTTAATTTGATTATTTTATTTTTTTGCTGTAAAAAATAGCCAATTTTTGAAAATATGTACTTTGAAACGTTTAGTCAACAATAATGTTATATTTGTGAAATTCAGAACTACGCAAAAAAACTGAAAGTACTAAAAATATTTAAATTTTTCTTTTCAATCTCAAAGAGAGACACTTTGACTCTATTTCACGAATAACCTATAAAATTTCATTAATAAATTTAATAAAAAACCTATTTTTATATATTAAATTTAGATTTTTGGCGAATCACCGCACAAAAGGGAGATGCGATAAGAAAGAGAAGGTATAGAATTTCTTCTAAGAGAGAGAGAGAGAGAGACAGAGACTTCCGTTCGTACGTTCGGTCGTATTTTCAATTCACTCCCGTCAAAAAAAGAGTTTCAATTCAAAAAGAGAAAAAAATCCGGACTTTATTTTTTCGGAAAACTAACAAATGAGGTTGTAGCATATGTTAAAATATATTTTTTTCACTAGTGGAATCAAAAGAGCAAAAGATTTTAACTTTATAAAGTAATTAATATGGCCGCCAGAGATTGGAGTAAACATAACCTATTTTCACATTTATTATTAAAAGCGTATTTAAAAAATATGAAGATGGGTCCAGAAAGGTGTTGAAAATGCTATAACTTCACTAAAACCGGAATCTATAAAGTGTGGCAGTGCAAATGTGCCAAATTTTGACATGCGGATGATCACAAATTTTTTTCGCCAGCTGAACACTTCGTTACAGTTTTGCCACAAACCACAATAAAAGTTGCGTTTGTACTCTGAAAGTGTACTCAATATTCTGAAATTGTACTCTCGATGGCAGCGTTGCGGCGGCTCCACATACTATTAAACTTTGGCGCCAAATTCAAATTATTCAATTTAAAATAGGCCTATTTTTATTCTTTATTTACTATTCAAACAGTTAATTATTTCAAAAAATATTAATAACACAGGCTGACAAAATTTGTACCAAATACCAGACTATGTGTCTAAACCTTTCCGATATATGTCAGATTTTTTTAAATATCCTAAGTTAAAAATACAAAAATTGCTATGTTTAGCCGACACTTAATCGAGCCATTCAATGCGAGTTCTCTTTCTATCTCCGCACGTTAAAAAAAGAGGACCGTTCCATTTCCGACTTTGAACACGGTTTTGGAACACAAATTCAGCACTTGTACTCAAATGTACTTGAAAAAAAGAGTACAATCTAAAGTGTCCTCAAATTGTGATTGTGGTACTTACTTAATCAAAATTTACAAAAATTTTCTTTTTGAGTACAATGTACTCAAAATGGCGACACTGCTTCATTAGTCAAACAGACACTTCATACCATCATTCTGATTGGTTCAAAGTTTTGCAGGATGTGACGTTTCAAGGTCACAGGGTTTTTTTAACAGAGATTTTGGTACGTTTTTATCGCATTTTTTTTCTCCGAAGTAAAGAATGAAAAAATAAATTAAATGCATTAAAATTTTTAGAATTTTGTGCAATATTAATAAAAATAAATTCTCTAAAAATCATGCAAAAATTCTATGTGGAGGGATCGAGCACCAAAAACCGGAAGTCGAATTTTCACAGGTATAAATTTGGACCAGCCCATTTTTCATGCATAATTTCGAGCCCGAAATGAAAATCGCTCTGGAAAGTCTGTTCCTGGTGGAATCCGTCGGGCGTAAATGCCGTAAATTCGTAAAATCGAGGCGAGTGAAGTAAAGTGCTCTAGCATTCGGAGCTGATCTACTGCGGCACTTGCCCCGACGCTTCTTAGTTTTACCGAGAGCGGCCGAGTTCAGATATATTTTATTTATTATTTTACTTTTACGCCCGGCAATGGCCGCCGCTGGGGGTGCCGTTGGTAGATTGCTTTTTGATTTGCGCTTAATCGGGAAAAGTTATGGGACCCCCTAGAGATGACGTTCGCCGTCGTTTTAGGGGGCGTACACAGCCGCGGAACGTGCGCAACTGCATATTAAACCATAAATTCATATAAGTTTCATCCAGGTGCGTATCCTATAGCCAGAGTTTTCTCAAATTCGCTTATGACTTAATTTTATATTTTATTTCCTTTTTTAAATTTATTAATTATCTATTAGTTATTCACTTCTTATTTATGTGGTTACTTTTTGGGTTAGCAGTTTTTTTTATATATTTATCTTTTTTTTTAATTTAAGATTCATTTCTTGGGTTGAAAATTCAACTATATTGTTGAACATTCGTTTTATATTTAGGTTAGAATTAATTTTTAACTGAAAATTTAACTACTTCACTTTTGGTCGAAGATGAATCTTTTTAGTGGAAAATTTCACTTTTCGGTTCAAAATTTATTTGTTTTATTTATGATTCATTTTTATAATTAGGAATTCATAAGTTGCCTATAAAATTAATTTTCCTGATTTAAAATTCAACTAGTTCGTTAAAAATTCGTATTTTTTGTGGAAAATTAAATTTTTTATTGAAAATATAAATTACATTTTTTTTTGAAATTTAAGTTTTTAACTGAAAATTTAATTACTACACATTTTGACGAAAATTTATATTTTTTAGTTAAAAATTAATATATTTTATTGAAAATAAATTCCTTTGGTTTGAAATTCAGCTATTTTGTTAGAAATTCGATTTTTTTTAATTAGTTTTTTGAACTGAAAATATAACTTTCATTTACGGTTGAAAATTAATTTTTAACTGAGAATTTAACTACCACACATTTTGCCGAAAATTCATATCTTTTAGTTGAAAATTCATGTATTTTATTGAAAATTTTTTTTTTTATTTAAGATTAATTATTATGATTAAAAATTCATGAGTCTAGTTGAAAATTAATTTCCCTGATTAAAAATTCAACTACTTCGTTTAAAAAATTCGTATTTTTTGTGGAAAATTAAATTTTTTATTGAAAATATAAATTACATTTTTTTTGAAATTTAAGTTTTCAACTGAAAATTTAATTACTACACATTTTGACGAAAATTTATATTTTTTAGTTAAAAATTAATATATTTTATTGAAAA
>JAAAKG020136548.1:0-13163 GCA_010014905.2 Druon quercuslanigerum
CAAATTTCCAATAAAATTCAAGAGTTTCAACTAAAAAAGATGCATTTTTAAACAAAAATATTTATTTGCTACCAAAATTGACGATTTTCTTAACAAAATTTAAGAATTCTTAACCAAAAATATAAAGTTTCAATGAAAAACTAGGGATTTTTATTCAAAAAGATTAATTTACTACACAAAAAGACGAATTTGCAATAATAATCAAGAATTCTCAACTAAAAAGAATGCATTTTTTAACAAAAAGATTAATTTACTACCAACAAAAACAAATTTCCAATAAAATTCAAGAGTTTCAACTAAAAAAGATGCATTTTTAAACAAAAATATTTATTTGCTACCAAAATTGACGATTTTCTTAACAAAATTTAAGACTTCTAAACCAAAAAGTTCTAAACCAAAAATTTCAATTTTCAACTAAAAATTATGGATTTTTTTAACAAAAACATTAGTTAAATACTTAAAAATACGATTTCTTAATCAAATTCCGGAGTTCCCAACCAAAAAATTTCAGCTTCAACTAGAAAAGAAAATCTATCTTTTTTGGTTAAAATAAATCAGTAAATATATTTTTTTCTCAATTTTAATCAGAAATGTCTGTAATTTTCGGAAAATTTCATTTCATTTAAGCGCTGTGATCGATATTAGTTCTAAAACGTAAGCATATGTACTTACAAATCCTCATTTCCCTGCCAAAGAATTTTTCCTGTGTCAGCATCTCGTAAATTCATCCAATTCCTACAGTACCTTCCTTAAGGAATAATAAATTCACATAAAATATCTCAATTCCAAATATAGTTGTTTTAATTTATCGATTATTTTCTCTAAAATTCTGTTTCAAAATCGTTCAAACTCGATTAGAAAAATGTAGACTTCCGAATAAATGTCACTGATTGAATGAAAATTGATTTACCGAAAAATTTGTAACAGTTAATATGTTAAGAATAAGAAAATAATAAATTATTAGTAGCTGATAAAATAAGTATTGCTTAAATTGTTGAATAATAAGACAAAATAAACTCTGTTTACTTTACATAACCTACAATTTTGCGACTAAAACTGCTTCATTTAAAAAAACACAGGTTTAGTTTACGTAATTTATAAAAGGATACACTTGAAATCCTTTCAGAATTTCTTCTCCTCGCGAAGGCATTTCCAAAATTCGATGTTTATCACTTTTTAATTGAAAATTAAGCTCTGCAATCACAATATTGATCTTTTGGCCGCCATCAGACAACTAAAAACAGCGCCTGCGCAAAAGCTGTGCACCCGACCAAAGCAAAGACAAAGATACACATTTCAAGGTCTGACGTCAGTTAGCAAGATGTCTGTAAGCCGAGGGCCAAATCCGGATATTATTAAATTTTTAAACTAAGAAAAGTACATTTTTACCCAAAAATGGATTTAAATTCCAATAAATCATTTTAAATTATAAAAAAACGAATTTTCTAACAAATAGTTAATTTTCTACTAAAATATTGAACTTTCAAGATAAAATGACGAATTTTCTATACAAAACAGCATAATTATTCAATCAAATATTTGAAATTTTGATAAAAAAGGTGATTTTATACACAAAAAAAAACGAATTTCCAACCAAATACAAAAAGTCTCAACCCAGAAGTTCAATTTTCAACTAAAAAGTATAAATTTTGAAGAATAAAAAGAATAATTTTTTAACAAAAAATGAGTTTTCAATAAAAACCGAGAATTCTCAACCAAAAATTAAAATTTTTAACCAAAAAAGATGAATTTTTAACCAAATTTAAGAATTCAAGATTTCTGAACCAAAAAGTTTAATTTTTAAGAAAGAACGAAAAAAAGTCTTTATTTTTTAAAGAAAGAAGTTGAACTTTAAACCCGAATTGTTACATTTTTAAACAAAAAGATTAATTTTCTACCGAAAAAAACGAATTTTTAACCAAATTTAAGAATTCTCAACCAGAAAATTGAATTTTCTACCAAAAACTATACATTTAAAAAAAAAAATAATTTTTAACCAAAATATGAATTTGAAAGAAAAAAAATCAATAATTCTTAAACAAAAAGTTGAATTTTAACATAAAAAAGACGAATTTTTAACAAAATTCAAAAATTCTGAACCAAAAAAATCAATTTTTAAAAAAGAAAGAAAAAAATTTTCTTTAGTTTTTAGGAAATTAGTTCAAACTTAAACCCAAGTTTTTAAATTTTTATACATAAAAATGATTAATTTTCTGGTGAGAAAAAAACAGTTTTTAACCTAATTTAAGAATTCTGCACCACAAAGTTTAATTTTTAAGAAAGAAAGAAAGAAAAAGTTTTTTTTTAGTTTTAAGGAAATTAGATGAACATTAAACCATAGTGTTTAATTTTTAACCAAAAAGATTAATTTTCTACCTGTAAAAACGAATTTTTAAACAAAAAGATAATTTTCTACAAAAAATGAATTTTAAAAAAAATTCAAGAAATATCCAACTAAAAATTAAATTTTCAACTAAAAAAGTTTCATTTTGAAACCAAACGGTTAATTTACTAAAAAAAAAAATTTGAATAAAAATCGATAATTCTCAGGTAATAAGTTGTATTTTTAATAAAAAGGAAGAAAGACAATTTTCTTAAATTTTTAAAACATTGTTTTTAAATTTTTAACCAAAAAATTGAACTTTTATACAAAAAGATGAATTTTCTTCCGAAAAAAAAATTAATTGTTCACAAAATTGTTCTCAACCAAATGGTTGTATTTTTAACTAAAAAGTACGAATTTTGAAAGAAAAAAGATTAGTTTTGTACAAACAAAACGAATTTTCAATAAAAATCAAAATTTCTCAAACAAACAGTTGAATATTTAACAACAACAAAAAAAAGAATTTTTAACCAAATTCAAGAATTCTAAACCAAAAAGTTTAATTTTTAAGAAAGAAATACATAAAAAGTGTTTCTTTAGTTTTTGAGAAAGTATTTCAACTTTAAACCCTAGTTCTTAAATTTTGAACCAAAAAGATTAATTTTCTAACGAAAAAAACTAATTTTTAACCAAATTCAAGAATTCTGAACCAAAAAGTTGAATTTTTAAGAGAGAACGAAAAAAATTTGTTTAGTTTTTAAGAGAAAAAAAGAAAGAAAATTCTCTTTAATTTTTAAGAAGTTAGTTCAACTTTAAAACGTTGTTTTTAGATTTTTAACCAAAAAATTTATATTTTATACAAAAAGATGATCTACCGAAAAAAATAATTTTTTAAAAAAATTTAGAAATTGTCATACAGAAAGTTGTATTTTCAACTAAAAAGTTGAACTTTTAACCAAAAAAGACGATTTTTTGAACAAAATTCAAGAATTTTCAACAAAAAAAATATTTAAGAAAGAAAGAAAAAAATTTATTTAGTTTTCAAGAAAGAAGTTCAACTTTGAACCCTAGTTGTTAAATTTTTAACCGAAAAGATTAATTTTCTACCGAAAAAACGATCTTTGAACCAAATTCAAGAATTCTCGACCAAAAAGTTGAATTTTCATCTAAAAAGTATAAATTAAAAAAAAACAATAATTTTTTACCGAAAAATTAATTTTTAATAAAAATTAAGAATTCTCAACCAAAAATTTGAACTTCCAACCAAAAAGTTGAATTTTTAAGAAAAAAAGAAAAAATTGTCTTTAGTTCAAAAAAAAAGAGTGTTTCAACTTTACACCCTAGTTTAAACATTTTTAATCAAAAAGATTAATTTTTCACCGAAAAAAAACACAAATTTTTAACTAAATTCAAGAATTCTCAACCAGAAAGGTGTATTTTCATCTAAAAAGTATGAATTTTGAAAAAAAGAATAATTTTTTACAAAAAAATGAAATTTCAATAAAAAACAAGAAATCTCAACCAAAAAGTTGAATTTTTAACAAAACTCAATAATTCTGAACTAAAAAGTTTAATTTTGTAAAAAAGAAAGAAAGAAAAAGTGTTTCTTTAGTTTTTAAGAAAGTAGTTAAACTTTAAATTCTAGTTATAAAACTTTTAACCAAAAATATTATTTTTCTGGCGGATAAAAACAATTTTTAAACAAATTCAAGATTTAACATACTAAAAATTGAACTTTCAACTAAAAAAGTTGCATTTTGAAACCAAACGATTAATTTACTACCAAAAAAAACAATTAAAAAAAAATTCAAGACTTCTCAAGCAAAAAGTTGTATTTTTAAGAAAAAAAAGGAAGAAAATTTTCTGTAAATTTTAAGAAGGTAGTTCAACTTTAAATCATTGTTTTTAAGATTTTTACCAAAAATTGAAATTTTTATATAAAAAGATGAATTTTTTACCAAAAAAAAATTTATTTTTAACAAAATTTAGGAATTGTCATCCAAAGAGTTGTATTTTTAACTAAAAAGTTACATTTTTAACCAAAAAAGACAAATTTTTAACAAAATTCAAGAATTCTCAACCAAAAAAATTTTCAAGAAAGAAAGAAAACAATTTTATTTAGCTTTTGAGAAAGTAGTTCAACTTTTAACCCTAGTTGTTAAATTTTTAACCAAATAGATAAATTTTCTACCGAAAAAAACGAACTTTTAACCGAGATCAAGAATTCTCAACGAGAAAGTTGAATTTTCAACTAAAAAGTATATATTAAATAGAAAGAATAATTTTTTAACAAAAAATTAATTTTCAATGAAAATCAAGAATTCTCAACTAAACAATTGAATTTGAACCCAAAAAGAAAGAATTTTTAACAATATTCAAGAATTCTGAACCAAAAAGTTGAATTTAAAAAAAAAAAAGAAAAAATATTTCTTTAGTTTAAAAAAAAAAGTTTTTTAACTTTACACCCTAGTTCTTAAATTTTTATTCAAAAAGATTAATTTTCTACCGAAAAGAGCGAATTTTTAACTAAATTCAAGACTTCTCAACGAAAACATTAAATTTTCAATTAAAAAGTATACATTTTGAAAAAAAGAATAATTTTGTACTAAAAAAATAATTTTCAATAAATTTTAAAGAAAAAACGAATAAATTCTTACCAAAAAATACATTTTTAATAAAATTCGAGAATTCTGAACCAAAAATTAGAATTTTTAACCAAAAAAGACGAATTTTTAACAAAGTTCAAGATTTCTGAACCAAAAAATTGAACTTTTAAGAAAGAATGAAAAAAATGTCTTTACTTTTTAAGAAAGAAGTTCAAAATTAAACCCTTGTTATTAAATTTTTACCCAAAAAGATTAACTTTCTACCAAAAAAACGATATTTTAACAAAATTCAAGAATTCTCAACCAGAAAGTTGAATTTTCAACTAAAAAGTATCAATTTTGAAAAAGAATAATTTTTTACCAAAAAATAAATTTTCAATAAAAATCAACAATTTTCAACAAAAAATTGGAATTTTCAACCAAAAAAGACGAACTTCTAACTAAATTCAGGAATTCTGAATCAAAAAATTGAACTTTTAAGAAATAAAGAAAGAAAAAGTTTTTCTTTAGTTTTTAAGAAAGTCGTTCAACTTTAAACAGTAATTATTACATTTTTAACCAAAAAGATTAATTTTATATGAAAAAAAACAATTTTAAAACAAATTCAAGGATTATAAAACTAAAAATTGAATTTTCAACTAAAAAAGATGCATTTTTAAATCAAAAGATTAATTTACCAAAAAAAAAAAACAAATTTTTTTAATAACTTTCGAGATTTCTCAAGCAACAAGTTGTATTTTTAAGAAAGAAAGAAAATTTTCTTTAATTTTTAAGAAGCTAGTTTAATTTTAACACATTATTTTTACATTTTTACCCAAAAAATTGAACTTTTATACAAAAAGATGAATTTTTAACAAAATTTAAATATTCTCAACCAAAAAGTTGAATTTTCAACTAAAATGTATGAATTTTAAAACAAAAAAGATTAGTTTGTTGGAAGAAAAACGAATTTTTAATAAAACTCAAGAATGCTCAATCGAAAAGTTGAATTTTTAACGAAGAGAATGAATTTTTAACAAAATTCAAGAATTATCAAATAAATAATTGAACCTTCAACTAAAAAAAAATGAATTTTTACAGAAAAAGATTAATTTACTACTAAAATAACAAAATTTCGAATAAAATTAGTGAATTCTCAACCAAAAAGTTGAATTTTTGAAAAGAAAGAAAAAAAATTTCTTTAACTTTTAAGAAGTTTTTAAATTTTTAACAAAAAATATTAATATTTGAGCAAAAATAAAACTAAATTTTCATTTAAAAAAGATACATTTTTAAAGAAAAGAATAATTGTTTACCAAAAAAGTCAAATTTTCAATAAAGTTCAGGAATTCTTAACCAGAAATTTTAATTTTTAACTAAATAGGACGAATGTTTATTCAAAAAAATTAATTTACTACCAAAGCAGACGAATTTTCTATAATAATCAAGAATTCTTTACCAAAAAGTAGTTAAAATTTTAACTTACGAAATAAACTTTTAACTAAAATAAATGAATTTGAAAAAAAAGAATAAGTTTTTAAAACAAAAGTCAAATTTAAACACATGATTAAATTTTTAAATAAAAATATTAATTTTTAAGGTAAGGAAAGGGAATTTTTTTTAAATTAGTTAAATTTTCAACCGAATTTAGATTTTTCGACAAAAATAATTATTTTTAGCCAAAAGAGACGAATTTTCAATAAAATACACAAATCTTCATCCGAATGGTTCATTCTTAAACTAAAAAAGGCGAATATTTAATTAAAAATAGACAAGTTAATTTTAGGTTCATCAAATTTTAACGAAAAAAACTGTATTTTATGAGAATAGTTTATATGACACAAAGAAAAAACAAAGTAAAATGTAATAGTTGATATTTCAATAAAAAAATATAATAATAATAATAAATATATAATATAAGGAGGAATTATCAATAAATTATGTAATTTTTTAAATAAGAAGATCAATTTACAAAAGAAAATAAATAAATGAATAACAGATAAACTTTTAACTAAAAAGAAGAAACTTCAACGGATGCAGTTGTAATCAAAAATAGTTGAATTCAATAAAAAAAAATAAAAACCATTTTTTTTCTCTCAAACAGTTGGTTTTTAAATTTTAAAATGTGGTTGTTTTTAGTTAACGATATAAAAAAACGAAAATTGAAAATTCATTTCTGGTTGCAAAATTACCTATTTTGCTTCAAAACATATTTTTTGTTGATTTTTTTTTAATTTATCTTTTTTTTGACATTTAACAATTCCGGTTGACGATTCATCATTGTAGTTAAAAAATTATCACTTTGTTTGAAAATGTAAATGTATTTTTTACAAAATATTTTTTTCTTTTTGATTTTTTTCCTTTTTTTTAAACAGAAAATTTAACTATTAATTTTTTTATTGAAAGTATTTGGTTGAAAGTTAAGCTCTTTTGTTGCAGATTCATAATTTTCGTTAAATATTCATTAAGTTAGATAACAATTTTTGTTCTGAAGAAATTTTTTTAATAAAAATTAAATTATTTAATTTTTGGTTTAAAACTGACCTTTTTTTCTGCAAAATTAAACTATGTTGTTAAAAATTCATGTATTGCGTTAAAAAATTTCTTTTTTGATTGAAATTAATATTCTTGGTGGAAAATGCATCTTTTTAGTTGAAAATTCTATTCGAGTTAACGACTCAAAAGTTTAGTTAGTCATCCGAACCGACAGAGGCGCTACTGTCGCATATACGACATTTTAGGGCTGAATAATTCTAATCCATTGAAAACATTTTAAAAATTTATTCATATGAAGTAAGATTTCTTTATTCCTGTATCAATCATGACCAAAATTTGTTTTTTTTACCAAATTAATTCAAATTAAATTTAATTAATTATTAATTTAATTTGTTTTAATTTAAATTTAACTAAATTGGCCTAGGGTTTCAGTTAAGAAGATATTTAAATAATTGAAGTCAATATTTTTAATCTTTTCAAGTCCGATGCATCGTAATAATTAAATAATTATGTTTCTTAAAGTATAAGTTGTAAATTAAGAATTACAAATTAAATTAAAAAACAGAAAATAAATAAGTACTGAAAAGGAAATCAACGTTTTTCCTGATTTCTACGTCTCTGCAATATACTTTTTACTTTTAAATTAAAAACTTTGATGCGTGCAAACTTTTAATGAACCGAGTCGAGCTTCCAAACTCCCGAGTTGTCGATACGTGAAATTTGTATGCTGCGAATGACATAAAGGGAGTGCTGAAACTAAGAGCGAACCGCGACGAAAAAAAAGTATAAAAAAAAGCACCTTTGTCTCTCCGTAAAAAAAATGGAAGAGGAAATGGGTGGCAGTGGGGAGGGGCGGGGGGATTTCCCAACTGCCGCAGAATGTGCATTGAAAAGTAAATTCAAAGAAAAATGAGAAATTCACAGAGTGTCCCCACAGAACTAGGTACCATTCAATCCGATTTATCCCAGGAATATCCAGGATATCTATGTCTTAATTAGGATATTAAATATTCTATATATAGTACTTGGGATATTTGAAAATCCCAGAAACTTTACATAGATATCCTGGATATCTTATAAATATCCTGGATATCCCAATTTCCGCCTTTTGGGTTATCTGACGGGTTATTCATGGATACCCCTTAGATATCCTGGATATCCTTGAGATATTACAATTTTCACCTTGCGGAATATCTCTTAGATATCCAGGATATCCGTGAGATATCCCAATTTTCACCTAACAGGATATCCCTTAGATATCCTGGATATCCCAACTTCCGCATATGGGTTATCTGGCAGGCTATCCATGGATACCTCTAAAGTATCCTGGATATACCTGGGATATCCCAATTTTCACCCTTCGTGATGTCCCTTGGATATCCCTGGGATATCCCAATTTAAACCTTGTGGGATATCTCTTAGATATCCAGGATATCCATGAGATTTTCCGATTTTAATTTTGCGGATATCCCTGAGATATTACAATTTTTACCTTGCGGGAGATCCCTTAGATATCCTGGATATTCCAATTTCCGTCATATGGGTGATCTAGCAGGTTATCCATGGATACCTACAAAGTATGCTGAATTTCCCTGGGATATCTCAATTTTCACCTTGTGGAATGTCTTTTGAATATCCCTTGGAAATCCCAAATTAAATATTTCAAGATATCTCTTAGATATCCAGGATATCCTTGAGATATTCCAGTTTTCATTTTGCGGTATATCCCTGAGATATTCCAATTTTCACCTTGCAGGATATCACTTAGATATCCTGGATATTCCGATTTCCGTCATATGGGTTATCTAGCAGGTTATCTATGGATACCTAGAAAGTATGCTGTATTTCTCTGGGATATCTCAATTTTCACCTTGTGTAATGTCTTTTGAATATCCCTGGGATATCCCAAAATTAACATTTCAGGATATCTCTTAGATATTCTGGATATTCTTGAGATGTTCCAATTTTTATCTTTCCGGATATCCCTGGGATATCCAAATTTCTGCGTTGTATGTTATCTGGCAAGTCATCTATGGATACCTCAAAGATCTCCTAGATTTTCCTGGGATATTCCAATTTATATCTTGCTGGATATCCCTCATATATACTTGATATCCCTGGGATATATCAATTTTCGCCTTGTGCGTTATCTGGCAGGTTATTCATTGCCACCCTTAAAATATCCTAAAGATCCCTGGGATATCTTACTTTCCAACTCACTGGATATCCCTGTGAAACCTCAGTTTTTACTCTGAGGGATATCCCTTAAATACCCTGGATATTTCTGATATGTCCTAATTTTTGCCATACGGAATATCGCTGCATTATAATGGATATCCCAACTTTTACCTTGCAGGATATCTCTGGGATATTCCAATTTTCTCCTTGTGGAATATCCTTTAGATACCCTGGATATTTTTTATATATCCCAATTTTTACATTGCGGGATATTTCCTAAATATCCTGGATATCCCAATTTCACCTTGCAGGATATCCCTCAGATACCCTCGATATCCCTGGCATATCTTAATTTTCACCTTGTGGGATATCCCTAAATAATTCTAAATATCACTGGGATATCCTAATTTTCACCTGACTGGATATGCCTTAGATATCCTGGATATCCCTGTGAAATCCCAGTTTTCTCTCTGCGGGATATCCCTTAGATAGCCTGGATATTTATGATATAACCCACTTTTCACCTTGCGGGATATACCTGAGATATTCTGGATATCCCTGGGATCTCTCAATTTCCGCCTTTTGGGTTATCTGACGGGTTATGCATTGACACCCCTAAAATATCCTAAATATCCCTAGGATATCATAATTTTCATCTGGCTGAATATCCATTAGATATTCTGGATAATTCTGATATGTCCTAAATTTTTCCTTGCGGGATATCCCTTAAATATCCTGGACATCCCAATTTTTACATTGCGGGATATCTCTTAGATATCCTGGATATCCCTGGGATATCCCAATGTTCACCTTGCGGGATATCCCTTAGATACCTTGGCTATTTCTGACATATCCCAACTTTTACATTTCGAGGTATTCCTTAAATATCCTGGATATCCCAATTTTCACCTTGTAGGATATCCATCAGATACCCTGGATATCCCTAAAATATCCCAATTTTCACCTTGCGGGTATCCCTCAGATATCCTTGATATTCATGGAATATCTCAATGTCCGCCTTGTGGGTTATATGGCAGGATATCTAATCCCTGGGATATCCCAATTTTCACATTGTGGGTTCTCTCTTAGGTATACTGGATATCCCTCTTTTGGTATATCCCTGACATATCCTGGATATCCCTGGGATCAATCAATTTCCACCTTGTGGTTTATCGGACAAGTTATACATGGACACCCCTTAAATATCCTGGATATCCCAAATTTTCACCTTGCTGCATACCCCTGTGATATCATAATTTTCACCCTGCGGGATATCCCTCACACATCCTGGATATCCCTGGGATATCCCAATTTTCACCTTGTGGGATATCTCTTAGGAATCCTGGATATCCCTCTTGCGGGATATCCCTTAGATATCCCGGATATCCCAATTTTTACTTTGCAGGTTATCCCTCACACATCTTGGATATCCCTGGGATATCCCAATTTTAACCTTGTGGGATATCTCTTACGAATCCTGAATATCCCTCTTGCGGGATATCCCTTAGATATCCCGGATACCCCAATTTTTACTTTGCAGGTTATCACTCATATATCATGGATAACCTAGGGATATCCCAATTTCCAACTTGCGAGAGTTTTGATGTGTTATCCCTGGGGAAACAAACAAAATTGTAATTCAGAAACCAGGATTTTTTTTAATGTACTATTCCGGAAACATGGGTCGTGATCTCTAGCAATATTATCCTCCTCTTTGTTTAAAAATTCTAGAATGGAGAAAAATGTTTCTCTGGAGTAATTTTCGCATTCAATGAAGAAAGCAATTTTTGATTAATTTTGTGCAATATCAAAATTTGATAATGTCACTTTGTAGCGTTATCGGGACCCTCCGAGAATATTCTAGAAATTTAGCACGGATACGAACCACTTGACCTGTAGCATTCTCGATGTCGGTAACATGTCAGTAACAGGATTGTTGGATTGGAAGGCAGCTTTATACTTACCTAACACCGGAAAACAGGAAAATTAAGGTAATTAATTTCTTTACCTGGCATTTTAGAAGTTTTGAGAATAAAAATCTATCCAATCACTTGAAATATCACAAATTTCATTTCACGTGATATAATTAAATTTATAATAAGCCCCTGTTAAACTTTTCTTTAATGTTAGGATCGATTGTCAACTTTTCCAATAATAAATTCATTCAATTTCCAATGCGTACTTCGCAAACATTATACTTTAAAAACTTTATCCGTTTTATTATTTCGAGCTTACATTAAAAAAATTTTTTTACAGAAATGTAACTCTTCTGTTTAAAAATGTTACTTAATCAACAATTTATTTTATTTGTTCAAAATTGAATCCTTGTTTGATAGAACATTCGTCCTTTTAGATTAAAAATTCAAAACTTAAAAAAAAAATTCAAAAATTAATTTTTTGTATTAAAAAAGCATTTATTTTGTTAAAAATTCGTCATTATCGTTCAAAAATTAATTTTCTTGGTTGACGATTCATCTTTTTCTGAAAATAAATAAATTTTCGTAGTTAATAATTGATGTATTTTGTTGAAGATTCGTCATTTCAGAGAAAAATTAGTTTTCTTGGTTGAAAATTTATTTACTTCGTTGAAAATTTGTTCTTTTCTCTAGAAAATTAATTTTCTTGTTTAAAAAAAACATTTTCTAGGCTTAAACTTTTAATATTTTTTTAAATTTGTCTTTTTCGATAGAAATTAATTTTCTTGGTTGAAAATTCATTTATTTAGTTGAAAATTCGACTATTTTATAGAAAATTAATTTTCTTTGTTGAAAATTCATATATTATATTCAAAATTTGTCATTTTCGACATAAAATTAATCTTTTGTGTTAAAAATGCATTTATTTTGTTGAAAATTTGTCATTTTTGGTAAAAAATTAATTTTTTTGGTTAATGTTTTATCTTTTTCGAAAAATAAATAAATTTTCTCAGTTAAAAGTTGATGTATTTTGTTGAAGATTCGTCATTTCGGTAGAAAATTAATTTTCTTGGTTGAAAATTCATTTATTTAGTTGAAAATTCGTCTTTTTTTATAGAAAATAAATTTTCTTCGTTGACGATTCATCTTTTTCGGAAAATAAATTAATTTTCTTATCTAAAAATTATTGTATTTTGTTGAAGATTTGTCTTTTCGGAATAAGAGAATTAATTTTCTAGCTTAAGAATTTATTTATTTTGTTAAAAATTCGTCCTTTTCGCTAGAAAATGAATTTTCTTGGTTAAAAATTCATTTTAAAAAACAGCATTTTACTGGTTTAAAATTCCTGTATTTTTTAAAAAATTTGTCTTTTTTGATAGAAAATAAATGTTCTTGGTTGGAAATTTATTTATTTAGTTGAAACTTCATCTTTTTTTTAAGAAAATTGATGTTTTGGTTAAAAATTAATCTTTTTCGAAAAAAGTACATTTTCTTGGTTGAAAATTCATGCATTTTTTCAAAATTTGTTTTTTGTTGTTAGAAAATTAATTTTCTTTGTCAAAAATTCACCTTTTTCGAAAAATAAATTAATTTAGGTCCGTTCTGCTAGCACCTCCACAATCGAATTTCGATATTCCGTTTATGTCTGAATTTTGGGCTATTTTT
>JAAAKG020136549.1:0-13163 GCA_010014905.2 Druon quercuslanigerum
ATAAAAATGAAATAATAAAATATAATAAATAATAAATATAATAATATGATAAAAAAATGAAAAATATACTGTATAAATTATATATAAGTGTTTTTTTGGAGAGATTGAAGAAAGAAGTTAAGGAAAACAAGATAGAGCCACCGAATTAGACAGGGTTTAGAAAGGGAATGGGGTTGATGGACAACATATATGTTCTGAACTATCTAGTAAATAAAAGGATTAAAAGGGAAAATGGGGAAATGATAGCAATTTTCGTGGACTTAAAGGAAGCGTTCGACTCATTAGACCGAGGCGAGATGGAAAAAGTTATGGTGAAAAAGGGGATAAGAGAGGGATTAATAAAGAGAGTGTCGACAATTTAAACTTAAAAGTTTATTTATAAAACTTTAGTAATTATGGATAAATGGAAAGTGTTCAGAATTTAAAAGTGCGTTTTTCAATTGGACAATCTCTAAATGAAATTATTTCAGATTGCAATTAAGAAAACAGAAAAATTTCAAAACGTTAAAAATTGAAATGTTTGTAGATTAAAGTTTTGAAAATGGGATAAAAAAAAATTCAAAGCGGATTATAGAGTTTAAAATTTAATTTTCTTAAATTCTCAACTCCTAAATTAGAATAAATTTGAATTCGACGAGATTCACGTCTTTCAATTTAAATTGTAAACTTGGTAGCTAATTTATAAGAAGTGAATAATCATAAATAATTGGAAAGCATTTAAAATTTACAAGTGATTTTTTCTGACAATCTCTGAATGAAATTATTTCAGTTTGGAATTTTGAAAACAGAAAAATTCCAAAACAATAAAAACTGAAATGTTTAAATGTTTGTAAATTAGAGTTTTAACAATGGGATCAATAAAAATTCAAAGATGTTTAAAGCGTTAAAAATTTAATTTTTAAAAATTGGCAATTTCTAAATAAGAATTAATTTCAATTCGACGAGATGCAAGTCTTTAAATTTTGAATTGTAAACTTGGAAGTTTATTTATAAAAAGTGAGTAATCATAAATAAAAATTCAAAGCTGATAAAAGCGTTCGAAATTTAATTTTCAAAAATTGGCAATTTTTAACTGAGAATAAATTTCAATTCGACAAGATGCAAGTCTTTAAATTTTGAACTGTAAACAGTAAATATGATGTGACCGTGCTGTGTCAAGATGGCGGAATACTGGTCAGGATGGTGGTCAGGATGGTGGTTAGGATGGTGGCTGAGGAAGAAACGTCATAGCACCTATGACGGTTCTGCCTCAAGATATCGGAATACTGGAGGTCTGGAGGGGAAGGGTTAGGGGAGATCAAAATGGGAGAGATACTGGAGGTAAATATGTCGGCTGAGGCAGAAGCGCTATATATAGCGGGATACTGGAGGTCAGGATACTGAAGGTTAAGATGGCGACTACTGGGGAGCATGCAGTAAGGTAGGAAAAAAAACTTGCGTGAGGCAGAACCGGTATAGGCTAGAGCTTGCAGGCGGAAGCGACGTAAAGCTGCTTTCATCTACTGATATTTTCATATTTCAATATTGATCATCACATATCCCAATACTTTGTACTTATATAGTCAAATATTTTGTACAATGTCTCCTGTTTCAATTTATTGTACTAAATATTTTTATGATGAAAATAGTTTGTTATAATTATTTAATGTTGAAAATATATATATATTTTTTTAAAATCATTTTTATTATAAAAATGTTTTTTTTAGATGTATTTAATGTTGAAAAAAACATTTTTTAAAATATTTTTATGTTAAAACATTTTTTTTAATTACTAAAATTATTTTACGAAACATTTTAAATGCACCTATCACAATTAAAATTTAAATTTGTGGTAGCGAGCGCCAGCGCGCGGTGAAAAGAGGAGCAATGGGTAATGGATGTCGATGATGTTTTAAGTGATAGTGACGAAGAATCGACAGATCTTCTGGTAAAAGATTAGGTTTAAGTTATAAATATTTGTAAAAATAGTAGGTATAAGGGTTATATTGAATTAAAAAAAAATGATATATGAATATAAATGGATTTTTTTATTTTTCAAATCCCGTACATCTAGTTTAGCATTCATTCACCGCTGATTCATCATTGGTTTATCGATGGTTTAACATTGATTCATCTTTGGTTCAACATTGATTCATCGTTGGTTCATCGTTGGTTCAGCGTTGATTCAGCGTTGATTCATCGTTGGTTCACGTCGATTCATCGTTGGTTCAAAATTGATTCATCGTTGGTTCAGCGTTGATTCATCGTTGGTTCAGCGTTGATTCATCATTGGTTTAACATTGCAGAAAGGTGATTCAACATTACACACAAAGCTGATTACATATCCGATTTATCTATCCAGGTGTTATGTGAACTATTAAATCCTAACCATTTTACAAATATTTTGCTGCCACGTTTCTTGATTACTTTTTCGACAAGGTACATGTCTGGATATTTAACTTTAAGAAGTTCTTGTTCATAGAACCCGCCAGCGATGGACTGTTCTTGATAATCCACGAGCCTGTACGTCATTGAATTTAATGGTATGACTCAATCAAAAGTGAATATCTCTCTTGTCCAGTTAGGAGTGTATTCTTTCTCGAATACATGCTTGTGTTTGTTGATTCGAACTCTGTCATGAACTTTAAACTTTGGCCTGCTTTTGGGTATATTTCTTAGTTTTTTGAAGCGTTGCATCAACCCCTTTTTCATCCTCAGTAGTAACATGTTTTGACTTCATACCGATTGATCGATGTTTGGTATTGTTGTACTTGGAGATGAGAGTAGGTAAAATGTCTATCTATTTGTAGTTTCCTCTTAAGCTGAATTGTGGCCACATCTTATTCTTCAGCGTGCGATTAAATCTTTCACAGATTGATGCCTTCAGATTACTATGCGCTGAGTAGCGACTGATGTCATATCTTTGCATAAGATTTTTAAAATGTGAATTATAAAATTCTTTGCCTTCATCAGTATGTAAGTTTTTTGGTACACGACCCTGCAATAGAATAGATTGCATTGCTGAAGTGACATCAGGTCCACTCTTACTTTTACCAGGAACAGCCCAGGCGTACTTTGAGAAATTATCTATAACGGTAAGTAAATACCTGTAGCCATTATTCTGGTGGGCATAAGGTAGAATTTCAACCAAGTCTGCCTGCCACGTCTCGTCTAAACCACGCATTTGCACGCGACGACGTGGATAATTCCTTCTAGCGGGTTTATGTAGTTCTGTGACTAGCAACAATTTTTCGTTTTTCATTCTCGAGTGCGCTTAATCGAGAATCCAACTGAACAATGAGTTCAGCGTTACGGACTGGAAAATCTTGTTGAGTGTCAATATGCAGGGTTTACAGTTTCTCGTGAATTGAGTCTTCAAGTATACGTATCATCAAATTATTATTCTCAATCTCCGTTCGCATAGATGATGTCACTTGATACACTGTACGTATATCGTTTTGTATGATGCGCTGCACAAGTCCCAAATTGACTGCGTCGTATTGTTCTTTGGCCTCACTAACGTTACAAACTTTTTTTCCGTCTACGTCGTAATGGCCGTCAGAGGTGATCTTAAATCCAACACCAGGAGGCCCCCGACATGATGTAGTGTTTTGATCCAGACGACATCCAAACACATCGATACTCATCATGATACTGATGATAGTGCTATGATTACATTCCTAATATATGATTCCAGCTTGCCGTAGTTTCTCAATTATGGATATAATTTCATTGTTGCGACTCGGGTTGCCTGCTGCTTGAGGCGATAGGAGTAGACGAAGACGATCAACTATTTCTTTGGGTTGTCCCAGTAGACGTAGTCAGTCTTGACATATTTTCTTGCTACCATATACTGTGATAAGGAACCTCCGCCTTTCGACGAGCGTCTGCGCGATACGTTAAATATTTTCGCAATAAAGTTCTTGTACTTGTTACTGTTGATAGTACGAATTGATTCACTGGGACTATACCGCTTCTCGTATGCATTTGTAGCAATAAACATTTCCTTATAATTGTTTCGGTCGTCAGTGCTTATCTGGGTTTCTTCTGGATTTAGTTTAAACAACAGTTCAAGCGATCCTACAGTCTTCAGATACTGTTTACCCTCAACTTTGATATATTCTTCTTCAAAACTAATGGGCTTATCACCAATCATAAAGCTGCCATCACTGAGCTTACGCACACCACATACCATGTCCAAATACTGCTTCCTATTTTGTTGCAGCAACTTGAGAAATTTGTTTGTTAAATACTCATAATTACCAGCAGGCTCAGTCGCAACATCTTCTTGAAGCAAAGTTTTATCTTGTTCTTCTTCACTGTCAGCAGTCATAAAGGAAGCATTATCATCTTCCATCTCCTCCTCCTCTTTGTCATGTTTCTTTAAAAAAATTCATTTTGCTTAACTTCGCTCTTGATTGGTTGATTTGACGGAGCACCTTCTTCTCCTTATGAAACTTTGACATGCTGCTGCACTGATACCACAATTTATACTGGCGGCATTCCTACAAACTAACTTGTATTTATAGAGTAACAAAGCAATCAAATCCTTTCCTGCATATGCCCTCATTCAGATCACTATCTTTGTCTATTACAACAAATCCATATTTGTCAGTATTCCAACATGCTGAGCTCAAGTCTCGGAATTGAGAATACGTCATGTCAGTATTAATATGATCGTGATACACGTGTTTCACATTAGGGTGCAGACTTAGCGCAAGTAAGGCGTTAGTTTTTCCACAATTGGATGGGCCACAAAACACTGCACGAATGCTGTCTGGTACTTAACTGCCATTACGCTTTACCCTTTTCTTTTGTTGTTGAACAAGGGCGTCAAAGTTGGCAACCGGAAGTTTAACGGGTTGTGACCTGAAACGCATCATGACTTCAACTGTGGTTGCAGCTATAAATACGATGCTTATATAGCTTTTTTACCAGTTGCATGCTAACCACCGTACAGTATAGAATGATTGTGCACCGTGAAGCGAATACAGTGTCACGACGTCATCGGGGTAAAGGATTGGTCAACAAAGTCATCAACAACTTGCCGTTCGAGTTGGACTTGCCTGGCTACCAATACTGTGGTCCAGGTACAAAGCTAGCTAAACGACTTGCTAGAGGTGATCCTGGTATTAATCCTTTAGACGCAGCGTGCAAAGAACACGACATTGCATACTCGCAAAATCGTGAAAACGTTGACGTGAGAAATTCTGCGGATCGTATACTAGCTAGTAAAGCCTGGCAGCGTGTTTTTGCTAAAAACGCTGGGATTAACGAGAAAGCAGCAGCTCTGGCCATAACTAACGTGATGAATGCCAAAGCAAAATTCGGTATGGGGTTAAAGCAGAAATCTATTTCAAAGAAGAAACACCGTTCAAGGAAGAGGAAATCCGGGTCGAAGAAGAAACCGACTACAGCAAATAATTTAACAGCATTTAGAAATTTGTGAATGCAGCCAAGAAGAAAATGAAACGAAGTAGCAATGCAAAAGTGGTCATCAAGTCTGCAATTAGAAATGCACAGGAAGCTGTTAAAAGCATAGACGATAAAAATCAAGTGAAAAATCAACGTGTCCTGCCAAGACCTTCTAAAGTTAAAGGTATTTTACCACTGATTCCCATTTTGCTGAACTCAGTGCACTTGGAGCTCTAACTGGTGGAGCAGCAGGTATAGCTAAGGCGGTAAACGATGCTAGCGCTACGAAGCAACAGCTGTTAGATGCTCAACGTCATACCAAAGCAATGGAGACTATTGCTCTAGGAAAAGGACTACACCTAAAACCCTACAGAAAAGGATTAGGTCTTCACATGAAATCTTACCGAAAGGTACAGGGACTTGATCTAAGACCGGTTTCAAAAAACTTGTAGGTGAGCTATCTCACCGTCCACTCACTGATGCTGATCTGTTCAATTATGCTAAAGCTCTAAAGATTCCACACTTTCGTGGAGTGTTTATGCGTAATCAACTACCAGTGAAGGGTCCCAACAAAAATGAATCAGCTATTGTCAATCTTGATAATAGTTACGGCCCTGGCACTCACTGGGTAAGTTATAGAAAGATCGGTGATAATGTCCTATACTTTGACAGTTTCGGTAATCTTCGTCCGCCATCGGATCTTGTAGATTATCTCGGTGTTGGTAGCGTAATAAAGTACAATCATGACAGATATCAGGAATATGACAGTGTTGAGTGTTGAGTCAGCATATAGAAGAATACCATCATGGATGAGTCATTTACTCTCACGATAACCGCAGAGTACTTTCCACCAATAGAACTCTCTCCTCATAAAAACTATGCACTTGGACTCGTTGAACTGCCCGCATTCAATGCGATTCCTAACGTTGACACTGGAAAAAATAAAATCTATGTTGGTGATCGAGTGTTGATTATACCTACTGGCAGCTATGAGATTGAAGACATTGAGAGTTATATCCAGAAGGCTCTAGGAATTGATGACATCACAGTAAACATAAAGCCAAATAATAACACATTACGCAGCGAGATAAAGTGTGATCGCAAAGTGAACTTTCATCCAGACGATTCTATTGGACGATTGTTGGGATTCACACGACGTATTCTTGAAGCCAATAAGATTCATACTACTGATCTGCCTGTGGCCATTCTTAAAGTCAACGCCCTACGAGTTGAGTGCAAAATCACTACGGGAGCTTACATCAACGAGCGCAAAGTGCATCCGATTCATGAATTTTTTCCTGTTGTGCCACCAGGATATAAGATCGTTAAAATTCCGTCACACGTCATTTACCTTCCAATCGCCGTGAAGAAAAAACATTCAATTCAGCTCCGCATAGTTGATCATGACGGAGACTTGGTGAATTTCCGTGGAGAGACTATAACAATACGTCTACATGTTAAATCATCATAATGGGTATTGTGTATAACCACAAAGGAACCTATATAAGAGAAGCAACATGCCAAACACAAGTAAGTTCTCGAACAGTAACGAAGGTGGTAACACCTCAGAACGTGCTCTTTCTGACGCAGCTTGGCCTGAAGATCAAACCTCGTGGAAAAAGAGACTGAAGCGTCCATTCAAAATATTCGTCAGAACCTTCTGTTGCAACAAAAATTGAAGAAATACTAAACATTCAAGCACCAGTGAGATTTGATGAATCCACATCTAGCTATGAGGTTCATGCACATCAGCCTTATGCTTGATCAACATTCAACAACAGCGATGAAATTCGAATTGCTATCCAGCATCAAGATTTGTGTATACTGCCCAGAAAGATTTCACTGCACGTATATGGAAGGCTAACAAGACCTAATGGAGTCACAACTGTTACAGGTACAACACTAGTGAGCAATGCCATCTGGTAACTTTTTGATGAAATTCGCTATGAACTAAATCGTGTTGAGATTGATCGTAACAAGAATGTTGGTCTCACTTGTACCATGAAAAACTACGTCTCACTTACCCCTCGTGAAATTAATTTTATGGAGAAGGCAGGATGACTCGACATCCCGGAAGGAACTAAGCGGCTTACCAATGATGAGGGCTACTTTGATATAGTTTAACATAAATGCTGTTATTCAGGCACGACAACAGCCGGGAAACGGAGAGCAATTCAAGATCTCGATAAATAAAGTGGAGTGGATGTAGTGTAGTGGATGGAGTGGATGTTGTGACTTCAGATCAGCAAAAGATACAGTTGCTGAACATTATTGAAAAAGATTTTCTCACAGCCATGAGCTTTCGCTTATGGGAATTGTATGAATACCCCCTGCTCCCTACTACCTCAAGACATATATGGACTGTGAAAACATCAACTCGCTTGGAAAAACCACGGTACATTTTGTTGGATTTCCAGAAAGGCAGAAACGATAAACTAGCCAGATATGATAATCGCTTCGATCACTGCAATATAACCAATGTCCAATTATTCCTCAATTCACAGTACTATCCGTACGGTAATTTGAATTTGGACTTTGGTCCTAATCAGTTTGCGCTACTGTATGAGATGTATGCAAACTTCCAGGCAGCGTACTACGGTAGAGGGTCTGAACCAATGTTGAAGAAAAGTGATTTCAAAGAATACGCTCCACTTATTGTCATTGGTTGCTGAAAACCAAATGAGTTTCTCAAACAGGCCTCTGTGGATATTCGGTTGGAATTTGAATCTGCAAACAATTTCCCTGCTGAAACTGCAGCCTACTGTCTGATTATACATGACCTTATTATTCAGTACCAGCCTCATAGTGGTAGTGTGAAGAAGTTGATTTAAGATGATAGTGGTGGGAGGTTATACCTTGGTAGGGTGAAAAGGTATAAAGCAGATGATTTTAGCAACAAAAAAAATTCAGTTTTCATCGAAATGGAGTTTATTGTGGACGTACAAGGCTTCAAGAAGCCCAACAACCAGTTCTTCTTCAAGGAGTTGGCTATAGTTCCTCTTCAGGAAGACGCTCTACCTCTAAAGTACCTCTTTGAACCTCCCTGCTATTGGAACTCTCTACCTGCCCGATACAAGAGTGCAAATTTGTGGTTGACGCGCAATTATCACGGAATCGGGTGAACTTCTGGTGACATACCCTACATGGAAGTGAGACCTATACTTCAAGATGTACTACTTGGTGCTTATGCTATCTACGTCAAAGGAATTTAAAAGAAGAAATAATTTTACGAGTTTGGATTAAATGTACGCAATTTGGAAGATATGGGCTGTCCTTCGCTCAGGAAATTAAGCAACACAGTTGCAGTCACGTGCCATCACCATAGACAATTCTGGAGTCACAACTAAGCTGTCCGAAACGTTCTGACGCTCAATACCTGGTTCTTGAATCCTTAAGATCACCCAACTATTAGGATTTATGATGGAAACAATGCTGACTACGATAATGCTGATGATGTGACCAAAGGTGTAGATACTGTAGATACTACAGATACATGTTTGAAAAACACGACGCTTAAAGACTTTTATAATAAGTGTGAATTCCTGTTTTAATAATGTATCTTCTATCAAATTAGTTTAAGATTTTACTTCGGAAAAATAGATAAGGGATTTTTTCGTAAATAAAGAAAAATAGCTAAAAATAATAAAAGTTTTCATTACTTTAAACCCATCCATGAGTAAAGTATTAGTCATGTAAAATATAATTTTTTCAAATTTCTAACTATTACTTTTATTATTATTGATGAAAGATGTTGCTGATAAATAAATAATAATGTTATTAACAATTAAATTTTAAGGCAAAAACTTATACTAAGTGCCGCTACTATAATTCAACAGTTTTGAGAGTGGGGATAGTGTACTATAAAAGCAGTGACAAATTGAAATGGTTTCATTAAACAAAGTGGAGTGCAGTGCAAATCTCTTGTGAAGATGGATCTTAAAATAATTAACACAGTTGGTCGAAAGGATGGGTTCCTACCTACAAAAAAAACTATCAGAACTGACCGTGAAGAAGAAATATGCTCTGTCCAAGATTCGAAAAGTACGAACAAAGTATGGAATTAGGATTATGGTTGAATTGGACAATCAGTTTTCTGTATTCTTACCTGGTAGAATCATGAAAGTCTTTGAGGAAGCACCTGAGGATACACCAGATGAGGCTCAATTCCAAAAGATGGAGGATGCAGTTAAGGAAAAGAAACTTTACCTTAACTACCTTGGAGGACCTTACAATCATTTTGAATTTAAATATGGGCATTAAAGTATCTTTCTGAGAAAAATGTACTTGTGACAATATTTGTCTAAAAAAGCAAATAATAAATCGCTTATCGTCATAAGGACGTAGCGCAATCTTTTCTTGTTCAATAGTTTCGACGTTGTGCAGTCTTGACCTGATCACATATTGTGTGTGGACTAGATTGCATACTCAAATTTCGCAAGCATTCAGTGTAGTCAGTGAAGGTAATACTTTTCATTACAATAGCTGCTTTTTAACCTTTGGCTTTTTTTAGCAAAGTCCGCACCGTTGACACGGATACTGTAGATCTTTACTCCGCAAACCAGTAGCCGTAAGCTCACTACAAGATGTTGGGTTAAAGCTCCCCAGTAGCTGCCATCTTGGAGCAGAAGCGCCATTTATCGAGCTTCTGCCTCAGCCGCCACCTTAACCCCAGTAGTCGCCATCTTGACCTCCAGTATCCCGCTATATATAGCGCTTCTGCCTTAGCCGACATCTTTAGCTCCAGTATCCCTCGCATATTGACCCCCCAGTATCCCTCCCATCCTGACCTCCAGTATTCCGACATCTTGAGGCAGAACCGTCATAGCATATCTACTATAAACTTGGAAGTTTATTTATAAAAAGTGAGTAATCATAAATAAATTGAAAGCCTTCAAAATTTAAACGTGCCTTTTTCCACTGGACAATCTCTAAATTAAATTATTTCAAAATGCAATTTTGAAAACACGAACATTTCAAAACCCTGAAAATTGAAATGTTTTTGTAGATTAGAGTTTTGAAAATGGGTTCAAGAAAAATTTAAAACTAATTAAAGTGTTAAAGTTTAATTTACAACAATTTGCAACTTTTAAATAATAATAAATTTCAATTTGAGGGGATTCAAATCTTTAAATTTTGAATTTTAAACTTGGAAGTATATTTAAAAAAAGTGAGTAATCGTAAATAAATTGAAAGCCTTCAAAATTTAAACATGTCTTTTTCCATTGGACAATATCTAATTAAAACTATTTCAGATTGCAATTTTGAAAACAGGAACATTTCAAAACCCTGAAGATTGAAATGTTTGTAGATTAGAAGTTTGAAAATGGGTTCAAGAAAAATTCAAAGCTGATTAAAGCATTAAAAGTTTAATTTACAACAATTTGCAACGTTAAAATAAGAATAAATTTCAATTCGAGGAGTTTCAAGTCTTTAAATTTTGAATTGTAAACTTGGAACTTTATTTATAAAAATTGAGTAATCATAAATAAATTGAAAGCCTTCAAAATTTAAACATGTCTTTTTCCATTGGACAATATCTAATTAAAACTATTTCAGATTGCAATTTTGAAAACAGGAACATTTCAAAACCCTGAAGATTGAAATGTTTGTAGATTAGAAGTTTGAAAATGGGTTCAAGAAAAATTCAAAGCTGATTAAAGCATTAAAAGTTTAATTTACAACAATTTGCAACGTTAAAATAAGAATAAATTTCAATTCGAGGAGTTTCAAGTCTTTAAATTTTGAATTTTAAACTTGGAACTTTATTTATAAAAATTGAGTAATCATAAATAAATTGAAAGCCTTCAAAATTTAAACGTTTCTTTTTCCATTGGACAATATCTAATTGAAACTATTTCAGATTTCAATTTTGAAAACAGGAACATTTCAAAAACTGAAAATTGAATTTTTTGTAGATTAGAGTTTTTAAAATAGGTTCAAGAAAAATTTAAAGCTGATTAAAGCGTTAAAAGCTTAATTTACAACAATTTGCAACTTTTAAATAAAAATAAATTTCAATTCGAGGAGATTCAAATGTTTAAATTTTGAATTTCAAACTTGGAAGTATATTTAGAAAAAGTGAGTAATCATAAATAAATTGAAAGCCTTCAAAATTTAAACGTGTCTTTTTCCATTGGACTATCTCTAAATTAAATTATTTCAGATTGCAATTTTGAAAACAGAAAAATTTCAAAACGTTAAAAATTTAAATGTTTGTAGATTAGAGCTTTGAAAATGGGATCAATAAAAATTCAAAGCTGATCAAAGCGTTCCAAATTTAATTTTTAATGATATGCAACTTTTAAATAAGAATAAATTTTAATTCGAGGATATTCAAGTCTTTAAATTTTAAATTGTAAAGCTAGAAGTTTATTCATAAAAAGTGTTTAATCATAAATAAATTAAAAGCGTTCAAAATTTCAAAATGAGGTTTTTATTTGGACAATCTTGAAATGTTTGTAGATTAGAGTTTTGAAAATGGGATCGATAAAAATTAAAAGATGGTAAAAGCGTTCCAAATTTAATTTTCAATGATATGCAACTTTTAAATAAGAATAAATTTCAATTCAAGGAAATCCAAATCTTTAAGTTTTGAATTGTAAACATGGAAGTTTATTTACAAAAAGTGAGTAATCATAAATAAATTGAAAGCTTTCAAAATTTAAACGTGTCATTTTCCATTGTAGAATATCTAAATGAAATTATTTCAGATGGCAATTTTTAAAACAGAAAAATTTCAAAACATTAAAAATTGAAATGCTTGTAGATCAGAGTTTTAAAAGTGGTTTCAAGAAAAATTCATTGCTGATTAAAGCGTTAAAAATTTAATTTACTAAAATTTGCAACTTTTAAATAAAAATAGATTTCAATTCGAGAAGATTCTAGTCTTTAAATTTTAAATTGTAAGCTTGGAAGTTTATTTATAAAACGTGAGTAATCATAAATAAATTAAAAGCGTTTAAAATTTGAAAATGTGTTTTTGAATTGTACAATCTCTAAATAAAATTATTTCAGATTGCAATTTTGAAAAGAGAATAATTTCAAAACGTTAAAAATTTAAATGTTTGAAGATTAGAGTTTTGAAAATGGGATCAATAAAAATTAAAAGATGATTATAGCGTTCCAAATTTAATTTTTAATCATTTTCAACTTTTCAATAAGAATAAATTTCAATTATGCGAGATTCACTCTTTAAATTTTGCATTGTAAACTTGTAAGTTTAGTTATAAAAAGTGAATAATCATAAATAAATTGAAGGCGTTCAAAATTTAAACCTGCCTTTTCAATTGGACAATCTCTAAATGAAATTATTTCGGATTGCAATTTTGACAACAGAAAAATTTTAAATCTTTAAAAATTGAAATGCTTGATGATTAGAGTTTTGAAAATAGGATTAATAAAAATTCAAAGCTGATTAAAACGTTTAAAATTTAATTTTTAATAGTTTGCAACTTTTAAATACGAATAAATTTTCATTTGACGAGATTCAAGTTTTTAAATTTTGAATTGTAAACTTTGAATTTTATTTATAAAAATGAGTAATCATAAATAAATTGAAACCGTTCGAAATTTAAACATGTGTTTTTCAATTGGGTAATCTTCTTTATTCATAATGTGGCCCCTAAGGGTTTACATGACTTCTATTCCTTACAATATTTCCGCTTACATAATAAACAACAAAAATAAATTTTGCACCTTAATATTTACAAATATTTACAACTATTTACATAAAGTCTTATATCTATCTAGTTCCTTAACTCGAGCGAGCG
>JAAAKG020136550.1:0-10101 GCA_010014905.2 Druon quercuslanigerum
AATTCTCATCATGTTAGATATACATAGCAATCATTTTTGTCTAGCTTTAGAGTTATTTAAATTAAATTAAATTTTGGTGAAGTTGCTTAAAAAAGGAACTAATTACAGTTAAAGTTACTTCATGAAAATAGTACCTTGTTACATTTAGCATTCATCTTAGCATTCATTAAGTGTGCCATTAATTTAAGAAACTAATTACTTTCACGATTGACAGGGTAAAAAAATTTTGTAGACAACTCCCAATTATCCTTAAAAAAATATTTCTTTTAATATTCTTTAATTGTGTCATTCCATCAAGAAAAAACAACTTTTTACTATCAAAAGGAGCAAAAATACATTTTCACGATTTATTAGCCAAAAATAGCTTTTAGAAAATAATAATATTTCAGCATTTAAAAATTAGTTAAAAAATACTTGTGTACTTGTAACTTATTGAATATTATACTGAATTTAAAAGAAAAAAATACCGTCTTCAGCATTTTTTGGGATATTTTCCGGACACAACATCAGGGGGTTATGAGGTAAAAATTAAAAGATGATGGGTGGAAATGATTCCATTTCGAAAATCTAGCTTTTCCAATTTGAGACCCCATGTTAATGTCAAAACGGGTTAATGTTAACCGATTTGGTAAAAATAGGTATTTTCTTTTTCCAAAAACTAACAAATTGTTCGGGGGGGGGGGCGGCACCTAAACTTAGAAATCGAATTCTTGGACAACCCTAATCTTACATATTGATAAAATTTTATGAATTTCCATAAAGTAAATCAACTCTGTCATTTGAACTTTTCGCAATTGAAGAATTTGCAATTGCAAATGTATAAAATTGTAGAAATTTCAATTTTAAATCATGAAAATTGAACTATTCCAAAAAAGAAGTTGAAAGTGCATTATTTTCTATTACACACAATTAGCTTCGAAAAGTTTTCCATTGCAAATCTTCAAAATTGAAGAAATTTTAATTGTAATTTTGATTATTTATATTCGAAATTTCCTCAATTTGGATAATATATCCCAGACAGAAAAATTATACATAGTCGATAATTTTACATAATTTATTCCCCTGTGAATAAACTATGTATAATGTTTCCGCCTGGTTTAATAGAAAACTATTGATGGTTGATCTTAACAATAATTAAGGTCATTAAAATTAAAATTTATTTGTTTATAAATCTTAAAAATTGAAGAATTTGAAACTGTAAATTGTTCAAATTGCTGAACATTCAATTGTAAATCTTCGGAATTGTAGGACTTGTAAATCTGTAAAATTGAAGTGTTCTTAATTTTCAAAATTTACAATTAACAATTTTTCAATTTGTAAGTTTAACAATTTTAAAATTTTCAATTTGTATGATCTACATTAGAAATTTCTTTTATTTGAAAGATTTATAATTAAAAACGCGGCTTTTGATCTTAAAAATTATTGAAATTTAATATTGTTTGTTTATGATTTAAAAATTGAAGAGTTATTGTCAATCTTTAAAGTTCAACTAGTTAAAAAATAATTCTAAACTACATAATTTTAAATTATACACATTACAAATTTAAGAATCTTCAGTTACAATTCTTCAAGATGTACCTATTTCAAAAAGAGGGTTTCAAACTTTATTATTTTAAACTATAAACATTCAAAAATAAACAAGCTGACGAATTTTGAAGCGAAAACATGTTCGAAATAGAACATATTGTCGAAAATAGAAGTCATTGTATTCTTTTCAGCTTTACCGAAATTTTATTCTTATATTTTTTAACTAAACGAAAAACACGTAACTTGGTTTATGAAGGATTGATTTTGAACTCTTTAGAATTCGGATGGTTGAATTTGAAATTATTTAATTTCGTACGCTTTCAGGGTTGCATAGAAAATTTAAATTGAAGCACTTGTCTCGTACAATTGATATAAAAATAAAGTTGTGTCACAGTCTTCGTTTTTTATATGAATGGTTTAATGAAAAACAGTGATTATTTACCTAAAATACAAGCTTATATTTCACAAAATTTTGGTAGAAATATTCCCTTGTCCAGCTGCTGTTGTTCGTACTAAAATTTTGGCAAGTGTAACCACCATGGCCTTAATAAAAGAAATATTGTGAAAAATTCGTTTTTGATATCCCTACGCTGGAAGATTTTCTTTTATTCCAATAATATAAATTATGGCTTAAATTGAAGCTGTTAGCGAGTAGGATAAAGATAAAAAATAGAATTTATTATTTGAGACTTTTTTCTTTCTTATATCAATGGTTTTCTAACCATTTTCTACTAAAAATGATGAGTTTTCAACCGAAATAGACTAATTAAATTCCTAGATTTGCAATCAAGTAGCTGAATCTCCAACAAAAAAAATGAATTTTCAATTAGAAATTTAATAGCTGAACTTTTAACTAAAGCGATCAATTTTCAATCAAAAGTAGAATAGTTAAATTTTAAATTTAAAAGATTAATATTCAGCAAAGAATATTTCAATATTTAACTAAAAATCTTATGTTTCAGCCAAAAATAGATTAGTTAAATTATCAAATAAAAAATAGGAAAAAAAGAATGTATAGCAGAATCGTTGAATTTTTCACGCAAAATATGGATTTCCTGCTCATTGAAATTTTTAACTAGAAACGGTCAGGTTTTAGCCAAAAATGTATTGTTTCGATTTTCCAATAAAATGTTAATTTTCAAAAAAAAAAAAAAAGAATGAAATGCTTGAATCTTTTACCAACTAGCAGAATTCTATCCAAAAGAGATCGATTCTGTGCCAAAAGTATAATAGTAGATTTTTCAGTTTAACAAGAATTAAATTTTACTACAAATAGTTAGATTTATTAATTCAGTTATCATTTTAGCGAAAACGAGAAAAGGTAAGTTTCTGGAAATGCGTCTTGCGTTTCAAAAAATTGTTATTCTTTTAACAGCACTTTCGAAATAATTCTTACTTACAAACATATTATATGTATGTACTTTAAAGTTAAATTTTTGATCAATTCTCGTTGCGTTTCCTTTGAGAATTTATTTTCAGTCGGATATAAAAGGAAGGAAGTTTTATTTCTCGCAGGTACATCAAATAAATTGAAATTATCGTAGACGTAGTCAAAGGGATTGAAATTCACATTTGAAGGGATCAAAGTTTAACCTACCCTTCTTTAGAGCCAGAGCCCCGGATCTCGACAGTCGTTTAGCTAAATGGGGGCTTGAATGAGCTTATGTTATAAGCTCGCATCAAGCAACTTCGTTCCGGAGTCTTATTTAGTGAGCTTGTACGTAAATGCTCTTTGATTTCGAGTATTCTGGGCATGTCATTATAGATAATCAGCTGCTTGTAGAAGGAAATAAGTAGGGGTGACCACCCAACAGTAGATAATGATCATACGGTATGTAATCATTAACTATAAGCGCACATATAAGTAAAATAATCAGCTGTAATTTTAATATATTACTGCGTATCATATTTTAACTATTAATAACATTAAATTAATTGTTTTACATAGAGGAGATGTCTCGAATATGACACACTTGGATTTTTGACAAACTAAAACGTGTACTCCGCTAGTAATAGTAGGAGTTGAATGCTTTTTAGTATAGTAGAAAAAAGTGTAAGTTTCCTTGTTCGATGTGCATTATTGGAAACGTGAGAAAAAAATGCATAGTCATCCTCGAGTTCATTTTCGATGAACCTTAAATGTCCATTTTTTATCTTGTGAATGGAATTTTATTAATAAATGTGGCTTGTAGTAGCGCAGTAGGGTTAGCAGAATAGTATTGCAAAGAAGATAGGGAGACGTTTTTTTAAAAGTATTTGCTTTTTAGACATGAATAATTTGTAGCTAGTAGTTTGAATATGGCACACTTTTTTTGCCAAAAAATCACATTTAGGCATTATTCAACTTTCTGAATGTTAGCAAGGATAGGTTTATGTAGTCATGCATTTAATTCATTTTCCGCGATGAATCCTAAACTTTTCCAAAGGAAAAATCTTGAGTAGAGTGTACTACCTGTAACGAATGATCCCAAACTTTTGTTGCGTCGGAGCATTATCAGCCCTATGGATGTGCGACTATTGTCAATAAGTTCGCTGATTATTTGAAAATTCTTTTTCTCTCTTGACTAAAGAAATCTTTCTTAGTAGAAAATTGGCGAAAAACCGAAACCGGCTTTTTTATTGAATTCAATTATCTTTTCTTTAAAATGAGAGTCTATTTTGGATGTAACATATATTATTATATTTTTTCTGAGATTGAACTCATATATTTTGTTAAAGTCTTATATGTTTTAGAGAAAACTAATCTACTTAGTTGAAAATTGAACTCTTCCAAATGAAGATTCATAATTTTAGTTTAAAGTGTATCTCTTCCAATATTTTTTTGAAAATTCGCCTTCTTAGTTGCAAAAATTCCACAAATCAGTTATAAATTCATTTACCTTTTAAAAATGCAAATATTTTTGCTTGAAATATTAGGACTTTTAATTGTTTTCAATTTGATGTATTAGATTCTCCACATTATTGTTATTTAAAAAAATATATTTTCCTATTCTCGAGAAAAACCTCCTTGTTTTCCCTATTTTTAAAGGGTGCTGAGTGTCTACTGACCTGGAAAAGATCTTTTATTTAAAATGATATGTAAAATATACATTGAATTTTAAATACATGAAGATGAAATAATTTTTTTTTATTTAGCAATCAAATTCATAGACTTTAGGGACAAATTTAAGAAACGATTATTAATTTTTTAAGTATTATTTATTTATTTCATCGATGGCGATAATAAATAAAACAATATTTTTAAATCTATTTTTTTAAAGCAGTATATGTTATACATATTAATTAATTATTTATTAATTGGGAGGATTACGATGTCCGTGACTAAAAAATTTAATTGTGGATTTCTGTTGGATTTTTTTTAGATAAACACGGATCTGCAAGTTTTAAATCGATGCCTCGAATAGTTTTCGCAATATCAATTTTTCATTTTAAAATCAATTTTAAATCGATATATTGAACATTTTTTGAGATATAGATTTTTTCTATTAATTTGAATAATCAAATAGTGCAGATCTTACATCTACCCATTTCCCATGCCTCACTGGAGGCGGAAAGGCACCCATGTATCTGGTCACAGAATTAAAACAAAATCCACACTAAAACTTTCTCGCCACGAATATTGTAATGTTGACGAAGAGTTACACCCGGAAACCTGAATACCTGAAAATAACTAAAATTGTCAGGGATCATAACTTTGAGGTAAATCAATTTCTTAGTCAACAATATGTTTATGAAAATGACAAGTATTTAGCTTAGTCATCTATGTTTAGTAATCATTTGTCCAATCATCTTAAACGATGAATTAGAATACTTAAATTATGATGGTAAAAAGCCTTAATATTACAATATTTTTCGTAATGACGAAAATCAATCGATTGGTCTAATTAAATATACAGATAATTTTTACCTTCTCTCAGGATGTACAGTAGTACACAAAGTTCGAAAATAATTTGTTTATATTAGTTTATCCAATAGAAACTTCTTAGTGTTGATGAATTCTATCGATTGGTAACCCAAGGTTTAATTACGCATAATTAACCGCTCCAGCGAGTAAACGATACAGAGATGTCTAGCAAATACTGATTGCAATCTCACGGGCTCTGAAAACCAGAACAGATCGAGTAATTCGCAAATATGCATCGTTAAAAATGTCTTCGATAATCTTAACAAAAATTTAATAAAATCAAAATTAATGTGTGCGATTTTTAAAATAAAGTAAATCATATTTAGATGTTTCGAAAGTCCCATGTCATTTAAAGATGTATTTCCCACCAGAAAAATATGTATAAGGTCTCAAAAAAACCCTATAAGTGAAAAATTAAGTTCTGCAAGTTTTTGACGCTACTCTTTATTTCGTTCCTGTTTCATTTAATATAAATTGTTTTTAATACATACAGCATTACTTTCTACTTATTATTGCATGTTTAAATGAATTGTTAAAACAACTTATTGTTTGAAGCAATTTTCTCTTACAATATAGATAGAAAGTCGCGGTTTTTTTTATTTGCTTTCAAATTTTCAGTTAGAACGAGTCAATTCTCATTTAAAGTTAACAAACATAATTATGTAAAACTTATGTTGTTATATATAACAATATTCTCTTAGAAGAATTCTCGAACATTGCGGTTTTTTCTGAAACTTTCCACTTTTTCTTCATTTTTAAATTAAAGGTATGCAATAATTAATAGAATTGAATAAATATGATTGTTTAAGCAATTGATTATTATTAATAATATTCTTGTCATCTAATGTTATAAATTTTAGATTTAACAAATATAATTTTTCAAGCAAATTATTATTGTTTATAACTATTTCTGCGATAATAATGCTCGATAATTGCGATTTTTTGTAAAATGTTCTACTTTTTTGTCCTCTCCTTACTTAGATAGGTAATAATTAATACAAGTTAAAAAATTTAATTTTTTAAACAATTTTCTACGGTACATAACTTTAGAGTAATGCTATAGCAAATTGCATTATAGTAGGTGGGAGGAGTGGATTTGGTAATGAAATGTAAAAATTATGTTTCGAGGTACAAATCGAATTTCATTGCAAAGCCTAAAATAAAAATGTTAAACTACTACGAACTCTTTACTATTAGCCCCCCATCTTCGCTACCCTTATCCAGTAGAAAAAACCCTATATGGAAAAATTTTCTGGCAGTCCGGATACAGGTCTGGCCCAAGTCTGGATTTATCTAGACTCTCTAGTCTGGATGATCTGATCTGACTCAGGTCTGACCTAAGTCTGACTCAGGTTTGACCTTATCTAGACCGTCTAATCTAGAAGGTCTGATCTGGCCCAGGTTTGGCACTGGTCAGCTTGTAAACAAAATCTTATATTCGATCAGGCATTTTTTTACAAATTTCAATCAATTACAGGGTGTTTAAAATGATAGAAAATAAGAAATTCATACTAATAAAACAAGGCTTGTTTTATTATCACCTTCGTCAGCTGGCTAAGAAACAGTAAAAGCTCTAAGTTATATCACCCAATTTTTTGGACATATTTAAAAATAGTTTTACAGGGTGTCTAAAATGTTGGAAAATAAGAATTTAAAACTATAAAAACAAGTCTTTTTTTTCTTTTCATCTTGACAGTCTGGTCTGGCCTAGGCCTAGTGCTTATCAGCGCAAAAAAGTTACAGGGTCTATATTGATCATTTTTTAACTGTAGTGAAAATATATTTTTTTCCAAGTCAATACAAAAATAATGTTTTTCCGAAACCATTGGAATTTATTGCTTGGCCTTCGGCGTACAGACATTTTGCTACTTAACGTCATAACTTGAAGTATTCTTATACTGATTGGCTCAGACCTCTCGGAAACACTACTAGCTTAATTCGATCAAGTGTCACGATCTGTCAAAAGTTTCTTGTTATTTTTGTAATAATATATTAATCCAACAAAAAGTTAACCTGAAAAGCGGAGGTATAAAACGTACAATATATTTATTAAGTTATTAACTTAAGGGTAATTACAAACCTACTTTTTATCTATTATAAAAGAATAACTATGAGAATCGATAATTGAATTGATTGATGCTGCTGACAATCCTCCCACTATTGTCTAATCAACCATTAACTAGTGGCTGGCGAGCCAATAACTCGCGGCTGACCAGAACATAACTAGCGGCTGACCATCCCATGTCTACCGGCTACCGTGTCTAGAGGTGACCAGCCCCTATCTAGCTGCTGACCAGCTCATACTTAGCGGCTGACCAGACGGTCTGGCCTGGGGCTAGCCAGAAAAAACGTTACACTTTTGGCCAGGCCGAGACCAGACCGTCTGGTCAGCGCCAAGGCTGTAAACCTGACAGTGTGGTCTGGGCCAGACCAGCGCGAGGAGATTTTTCCACCTGGGAAGTTGTTATCAATGATGAGAGGTAAATAAGACGTGAATGGATATTTTTTCAGTTTTCATTTCAGAACAAAGTATCTACAAAATGACAGATTACTTAACAGTAAATTTCTCTTTGATATTTATATATTATTTTTCCATGCCTAAAAGCTATATAAAATTTGAAAGTTTAGAGAAAACTGCAGTTTTTTAGCATTACTGTAATAAAAGATAGTAAACAGTACAAATTGAAGTAGGACGACGGTCATGGGTGCTAAAGCGTAGGCTTTGGGCCCACTCTGTCGGCTTGCTGGTTCGATTGCCGCCTCGCACTCTGGAAGAGCCTTCGGTCCATGC
Organism: Druon quercuslanigerum; assembly: GCA_010014905.2. Lineage (NCBI taxonomy): Eukaryota > Metazoa > Arthropoda > Insecta > Hymenoptera > Cynipidae > Druon > Druon quercuslanigerum. Next base: position 8,223 of record JAAAKG020136550.1, read on the forward strand.
GGTGAACACTAGCCTAGCAAGGGTTGTTCATCTCCGGAGAGTCGTTGGACCGGTCTTTAGAGAAAAAGGTTCTCTAAATACTTAAAGCTGTTACTCTTGGTGGTTCGGAACCCACCTTAAACTGCAGGTCCCCCTCTCATCACCAAGTAAGTGTGTGGGGATGTGTAATGGAATAGGGAAGAAGGTACAAGAAAAATGTAAACCCTTAGGTGACACATTAGAAGGTTCCATTCCAGTAATAAATTGTTAAAATTTTTCTATTATTAACTTATAATAATTTATACCTCACTCTAAGTAAAAAGCTGAGTAAAGTATAAAATTTCAGAAAACACTGCAAATTTTTAGCAATATTTAGAGAGAATAATGTTACAATTTCTAATACATTTTTTAAACCAATATTTTTTTGTATTTCAATTAATTATTGCCTCGCTCTATCTGAAAAGTTAAAAGAAAGTTGAAAAATTCAAAAGATACCTCGACTTTTAACACTATTATAAGAGAAAATTGCTATAAACAATAATAAATTGTTTAAAAAAAATAATAATTAGCGCCAAAAACTCTCAAAACATAATTTTTCACTTATGGAACTTTTTGGGACCCTATAAAACAGACTTATGGGGATAATGCGAAAAGTAATTTTTGATTCGTATTTTATGGTTAGTTGTCAAGAGAAATGTTTAGGATCAACTTGACACTCTAATTATTCACGATCCTCTATACAATTTACAAAAACGTCTTTTTATCAAACGAGGGTTCATTTCTACACGTAGATATTTCTAAGTTTTAAACAAGCATTTTTACCTATTTTTTACGGAACCCGTGTAAAGAGATTTTTAAATTTATGAATATTTTCATAATGTCACAAAGAAACTTTTTATTAATATCACCAATGAATCTAATAATTTTGATTCTTCTTGTCCCACCCCACTACCGAGTAACCCACTATCTTTACATGCATTAAAACTGTTTAATTTAATTGAATCATGAATCTTATTCAAATGATGTTTTCCATCTTCTCGATTTATCTGATTTACCGAAACTACCCCAACCGTATTTAATAGTTTAGGAAGTAATTTCCAGATTTGGCTCTGCATGAAATCTCTACATGATTTCCGGTGCAGTAAAAGTTCGATTTCCATCCAATCATTAGCGGGAGCCATATTCAGCATATAAGCGAGCTGCGGAGAGAAATCCGATTATTTTCAAAAGCGCAATGCCATTTGTTATTGCTGGATCTAATTGCCAGTCCGAAATGACATCGCGGCCAGAATTACGGTGGGTATATATCCGGCATATATCGTTCGACCCCTCTGATTGCTTTACGGGTCGTTCGGGAACGGTAGAGAAGAGTGAAGAGCACCCCTGGGGGGTGGCGTGGGGGTGGCCAAGGGTGGCCGTCGGGGAGCAAACGTGACCTCAAAATCAGTATGCAAATTCGAGGAATAATTATTCCGTGTGTCCGTCTCGCCCCCTCAGGGTCGAATTCCACCATTGCGAATGCGAATATCCCTGATTTAGGGTTTTGTCTGCCCGACCATGTATTCGTCCTCTTCTGTCCACGTGTTTTTGCCGCTAAAACAGCGTGCTTGTGCCAAGCTCGCCCCTTTCTGTTGTATGTTATCCTCCACCGCATGTCGGTGTCGATGTCCTCAAAGGACAATACAGCATCGCGAGGGTTGATTATTCCACCCTTAAGAGGGAGAGTAGGTGCTTTATAATGTTCCCAGGGCAGACCTAATTCATTTCGGGGGGGGGGGGGGGGATAACTGGTGGGGGGGGTTTAAAAAAGCCCTTTTTACATTTTTTTTTTTGGCCAATTTTCGCGTTTTTTTGGGTGGGGGTTTAATGTTTTTTTTTTGGGCTTGGGGAAAAAAGGTAA
>JAAAKG020136551.1:0-35810 GCA_010014905.2 Druon quercuslanigerum
AACTCTTAGATGAAGTAACCTTAGGTCGTTTTATTTTTTGCATTTGTTTATTTCGACGTGTCCAAATGACAAAGTGCCATCTCAGTAGGACGAAATAAAAAGGTGCCATCTTGGGTGGCAAAACTTGGAAGCTTAAAAATCCCATACAAATAGTATTAGGAACACCAACGCCCTCTGAAGCAGAAAACCTTTTTATTTGGCTCCACCCACATGTCACCTTGCCATTTGGACACGTCGATTTGCAGTTTTTTTTGTTCCTGAACTTCATGTTACATTAATTGCCACATGATTAAAAAATTGTATCAGGTTTTGAATTTAAATTAGGGAGAGTTTACTTTTTAGCTTCACAGTTACTGAATCGATGTAAAAAAGTTTTATTAAAAAATAGTATGAGGTTTTTAGAAAACTGCAGTCAGTCGTCATCATCTATCCAGCTTTATGCAATTACGCTTGCGCACAGGGGCCTAAGCGCAAATTCAGTCCGGCCATTATGGCATGCTTACACAAAATTTAAAAAGGGAAATTATGAGAAAATCCTCTCAACAGTATGTGACTCGAATTTTTTAATTTTTAAGTAAAAAATCTAATTTTTGTCGGCTAGGCCCTCAGATATGCTACCCTTCAGCTTTAAATAATTTAAAAGAATGAAAATAATTTTAACTCAATATGGGATTTAGAATAATAACTAAGTGAGCGAGGTATAGACTTTTTGGTTGGTTACTTAGTCATTTTTAACTAATTTAGATTTTTTTTAAATCTTTTAAAATATAGCAGGAGTTATTGTATAGCGTATATTTTATGTCTTTATTTAAATAAATGGAATTCTTTCAAGTCGAGATAGACACAGCTTATTTAAATTCTAGTTGGTCAAAAAGCATCCAAGGAAATTCAAAAGAATTGACAATAATTCATCATAATTTAACAGAATTTTAAAGAATTCAAGAGACGTTAAAGCAATTTAAAAGATATTAAAATTATTGACAAGACTTCAATAGATTTCAAAAGAGAGCTCAAGGAATTTCAAAAAAGAATTTGAGAGACTTCAAGGATATTAAAGATTTCACGAGATTTCATGGGATTTTAAAAGAATTAAAAATATTAACAGGAATTCAGAAACAGGTGCACATTAATGTCAGTTGCGGTGGACCCCTTGGATTATACCTTTATCCCACCTTTTAACCCTATTTTCTAAAATGTACCCCGAAAAAATTGGAAAAATTTCCCCGTAATTTAATTTGATCCATGAAATAATTATTTTAAGAAATCTAACAAGCTGTATTATAGCACATTGATTTATTATTCTTAGATTGTACATATTAGCATAGACCTTGTCTATTTTTATGCAACTGAAAATATTACAGTATTACAGTTTGGTCAGAAAAACAAACGTGTCGATTCGCAAATCTGCCACGAGTGTCCCACTTGCGCTCGGGGCACCGGATATGGAGCACTAGTGATTGAGCCCCGTACACAGGCGGCAGGTTCGAGAAGGGAGGCCTCTCAATCATCCGGACATGAAGGTCTCCCCTTGAATTTAGTCGATGGTGAATAATTTCACAATATTAACTTGAATATTTTTAAGACATTCAGGCTTTCTTCTAAAGGATTTAATTAGTCGTCTAAGTGCAAGTGCGCATTCTATAAGCGCTTTAAAACACAAACTAAGTTTTTTGTATGATGAGGTTCCTTTGATTCTATAACTTTACATATCAAAGTTTGTTTATTTCAGTTTTTCGGCCAAAGCCTCGCAGCACAGAGCACTCGACTCCAATCGCTGTCCCCTACAATTTTATATCTAGAATTGCCTGACGTCTGCAACATTCGGCCGCCTTTTTCTCCACAGGTTTCGCCTTTCGGTCCTCCCCGAACTTACATTCTAGATTTTATATAATTATTAATATTATTATTATTTACATCTTTTTGGCACCGAAACTTTCTCCGCGAGCCGAATGCACAGCCAGCTACACTCTAAAAAAATTCCATTGGTTCCTCAGCTCGCTCTGATCTTGAAGTCTCTGTGCTGCTCGGTTTGAGATTTGGCGGATCCGATTCGTGTAATCGCGTTTATGTTTGTTTCTCGACGCGTCGGAACGCCGAAATGAGTTAGCGCATTAAAATTCTTTGGCATTGTTTATAAATGTACATACTCTGTCGCCACTTTCCAGTGGAATGTGTAGCCTATAAATGACTGGCAAATTTTCCAAGTGGTTTGCTGAAAGAAATTCACAGGAGCCAATCAGGGAGTCACGCCTCCGAGACGTTTCCTCGCCACCTATAATAATTAATCGTCGCATTCGAGAAACGACTCGACGACTACGACTCGGCCCTTCTCGTAATTACATGAATCGTTTTCATTAGTTTAATTCTCACCTAAGAAATTCTGACTGCAACTGGTGTACTTTAGTTTAGTTCCAGCACTGCCTCGGCAGTCAGATTCGACAACGATCGTCATAAATGAAAACTGTAATACTAATACAATATTATGTAAATATATATAATATATTAATATTTAATCATAAATATTTCATATAATAATGTATTAATAACAACCGACTTCTCTTCATTATGTTTTACATCGTGATACGAGCAACCATATCATGATAATCCTTTAAATTGGTAAAATACCATACGAAACGTAATATACATTACAGTTTACTTTGTTCGCTTCTCTTCTTTCTTCGAAGTAACAAGCTGGAAACTTAAATGCAAGTCAACAGAACGCGGATAAGCTCACTCTGAATACGCCTCAGGTTTTTCTTTTTCGTTTTTTCTTTCTTTTTTTGTAATTTTTAGTTTGTAATAATAACGCTTGTCGATGTCTGGTAATTATAATTTCAGACTAGAAGACTAAAAAAATATTAAATATCGCTTGCAAAGCTATACACAGTGCTAAAGTCATTAGCTCCTGAAAATGAGATCTATTTAATTTCTAACGATGGACAAACCAAAATAATAGGCGCACGATTCATCAATTCTCGTCGAATTTGAATTCCTTCGGCTTTCTGATACAAGTAACTTCGCTGCGTTGTAAATTTTAACTAAGTACTTAAAATAACTCGACACTGCGCTTGGCCAGGATTTTTGTTACCAATTATCATCATCGCTTGCGAGGCCGATCAACGTCACCGACATTCGTACTTTGTAGCTTCTTACTTGCGAGTGTTGAAAAAATGATTTCTCGCTTTTTGATGATATACAACCTCCTGGAGTAATAAGTTTTGGATTCAGAAGACTTCAGAATCGGGATCGTTGGATGGTGCGGCCTGAAGCGACGACTGCATACTCGATTCTGTATTCCGCCTCTTCATTTTCCCCTTCATCTTCTTCAGCATCGTCGCCTAGGAAGGGAAAGGATCAGGGAGACGTACAAAGGAACGATCCACAATAATTCAGCGACGAAAATACTTGTAACATCTTACTCGCAACACCAGAACTCAGAAATTACAAATAATATGCGGGATTTATAATATATAATATGAGTAGTAAGGGGCATCCCTTACTACTTATATTGACAACATTACAGAAAAAGAAACGTTTAAAAGATTCCTAGAAATGTTCTACAGTCGGAGGGATGCACGGATATTAGGATGGTCCAAGTCTCTAGGAAATTATAATTTAATCAAAGAAAAATTTAAAACTTTAAAAAAATTATTAACTCATAAAAGTCTCATATAGGTCATCAGAGCAACTTTAGTGACTAAATATTTTTTGAATCTGAAACAAAAGACAAAATAACATCTCCCCACAAGAAAGAATTTTCTGCTTCAAGGTTTTATAAAATCCAAAAATCGGGATTTGATATGTAAGGATGAAAAATAGAGGCTATATCTAGAAATAGAGGAAGTTTTTGAAAAATACGAAAAAAGCAGAATAGGGGAATAACTGCAAAGCCTGCATGTCCCAATTTTAGACAATTTGAAACTTGTGTCTATAACCGGTTGTTTGATCGGGTGCATCAGTTTTTACATCAATTAAATTTATATTTCTACACTGAGATTGTTTTTACAGAATAATTGTTTGAAACTGGGTATTCAGGGGGTCATTGATTACAAATTATCTAAGAAATGAACAAAAATAAAGCGATTATTTTTTTAGCAGGTTTAGGAACTTTCTGACAAAAACATACAAATAATGTTTCAAATAAGTTTCTGCATGATATGAATGTTGTTTCAAAATTCATCCACCGTATTAATTCCGCAAACTTGGATTTTCGGATTTCAAAAATTTTGAGAATCATGTGACTATTTAAAAACACTGTTCGCTCCTTATTATATCGACCATCTTGGATTTTTTAATTCACGACTATTTAAATAAAATCCGTCAATTTGACTAGATGTTAAAAATTCAACAATTTTGATCACTGATTTGGACTCTGAGACAATAAAAACCGGTAGAACTATAGAATCTTCCCTATCAAAGAACGTTTACCAAAACCATACCAAAAATTACGTTAAAAAATTTAGTTTTAACGTTTATGGCCCCCTATCTCACCATCTTGTATTTTTTGAATTAAAACATGTTTATCACTGAATCGGATTCAATAAACAAAAAAAAAAACAATAAGTTTCAGAATAAGGCGACTACCAATAACAATGCTTTGAACATATTAGATTTTTGGAATTTAAAAAATTTATTTGGAATCAGGGCGCAAAAAAAACATCAAAAATCAAGTAGCTGAATAACGTGGCTTTAAGAAAAATGGTGTGCTCTATATTAAATATTGGGCCTGTTAACTTGGATTTTTTAATTAAAACATTTAAACACCTCATTAGAATTCAGTGCAGAAAAACAAGACACAATAAAAATATTTCAAAAAATCTTCCACCATATTGTATTTTTGGAATTGAAAAATTTTTATGTCTAGACTAAAAGCGTAATAAAAATTATGAGAGAATTTTCAAAAATACTTTAGGGTACCAGAAACCAGTATACAAATTACTGGATTGATTTTGATAACAGATTCGCGGAAAAATATTTGTATAATTCCGAAAGTAGTATCAATTTCTAAAGAATAGAGCTTCATCAACCTTATCATTGATGAAGATACACTAGACATTCCGGCAAAAACAAAGAGAGCTGCTAACATTTTTTTAAATGTTGACAGAAAAAAAAGGTTTCAATCTGGAATATCAATTTTGAAAATGTTTGGACCATCCTAGTTGCTACGCAGTTCAAATGTTACGAGAAGCTTAAATTGCGTTTGGCCGAAGGACCAATGAAGGAGCTTGGAAATAGATAGAAAAGGTTTCATGCGCAGAGGATTGACCGGATTGACCCCGCAGCTGCAGAGGTCCTCCTTAATTAGTACGATCGGTCCGAAACTCCTCATCCACGAGGGATTGATCCCGATAGTGTCGAGGAGTCTAGGCAAAGATCGCGAACCTCTTAAGGATTCAAATTTAATATAAACTGACTAGTTGCAAGCTGCAGAATTGTTGGTTTACTCGTCCGTGCTCTTGCCCCCCTCCCCATTAGCAGGTAGAATCGACGGTTCTGTATTCCGACGCTTGATCTTATTTTTCTTCAACATGGTTGCCTGAAGTGAACAAAGGAATAAGGAGACATTAGTAGAGTGCAATTAGGGGAGGAATGCATGCGCTGACGGACGTCAGCCCTTATAAGGCTTTGCTTTCGCGCAGAGCTTTTATGACTCTTAAAAAAAGAATCTACCGGCTAAACATATAGATGCTTATCTCGAAATATTTACGTGCCACATATATAGGACCCCATTATTCGACACAAAGTAACAGAACGAACAGTTGACAATCTGAAGGGTGTGCTTTGGGTTTTAATAGATTAATAGTTTCAACATAGTATTTACACAGAAAAAACTGGGAGTAAAGAACGTTGCAGATTATGGGTGAAACGGGATAACGTACAGCTGCTGCGAAGAATTTTTGGGTCACCACGGCGAACACCCCTCCCTCAATTGACCAGCTGTACTTTACCGCGTTTCATTGACGAGGTAGTTTTGTTTCCCCCAGCCCGGAAGTAACGTAGCCGTTAGCTAAACACGGACAACGTATCGACAATAGTCAAAAGTATTAAAATATCAAACTTGACATTCCAATATGCTCTCAAAACATCCATAAGGGCAATCTTAAACAAAAGAAACGAATTTTTAACCCAAAAAAATTGTTTACCATAAAAATGAATTTTTAATCCAAAAGGGCGATTTAAAAAAAAAAATTAAATTTCGACAAAAAAATATTTCAAAATGCATTTTCAATCATGCGGTCGAATTTTCAAACAAAAAAACTTGAAATTCAATCAAAATAGTTGTATTTTAAACCAAATAGTTTAATTTAGACCTAAAAACGAATTTGCAACCAAATAGTTGAATTTAGACCTAAAAACGAATTTTCAACTAAAAAAGATGACATTTCTACTGAAAATACGAATCCTCAACTAAAAACGTAATTTTTCATATTTTAACCCAGAAAGATTTTAATTCAAATAAAAAAACAGTGGAATTCTACCAAAAAATACGACTTTTTAACTAAGTACAAGAATTCTCAAGCAAATCGTTGAAACAATGATGAGTTTTTAACGAAAAAATTGAATAGTGAAATTTTCAGTTTAAAAAATTACTTTTTCAATCAAAATCAGTTACGTTTTTCACCAAAAAATATGAGATTTTTACCAGAGAAATCAAATATTAACTAAAATGATGAATGTACAAAAACAAAAGTGGTTTTTTAATTAAGTAGTTAAAATTGATAATTCAACAAAGAAAGATTTTAATTTAAATAAAAAAACGTGAAAGTCAAACAAAAGTTACGAATTTTTAACAAAAATCGTTCAATTTTCAAGTAAAATGGTAAATATCAAAAATTGGAACAAAACAGTTCCGCATTCAAGTAAGTAGTTAAATCTTTAAACAAATAGATGATTTTTTACCAAAAAATATTAATTTTCTAACAAAAAAATACGATTTTTTCAACAAAGTACACGAATATTTACATAAATAGTTATATTGTCTGCTAAAAAATAATTATTAACCAAATATTTAAGTTTTTAAATAAAAATAAATTTTTTATTTAAAAATGAAATAGTTAAAGTTTTAGTTGAAAAAATTCAATTTCTACCCAAAAAGAAACGATTTCTCAACGAAAAGTTACATTTGCAATTAAAGACAGTTACTTTAAAGACAGGGGAAAGTCGATTTAGAAATTTATTAAGTTATTCTTGAACTGTACCGTTGCGGGATCATCTTTCCTAAAATTCGCAAACTTTCCTGAAATTTATCAGGGGGAAGCCCCTGATCTGCAATGTTTCTTAAACCCATTTTTTTCTGAGCAAGGGTCGCAAGGTGCAGATTCCGCAGAGAATTAGAGAAATAGAAAAAAGGACGGGCAGATACATTGTCAGGTTTCGAACTGTTTCTCATTTCTGTGGAATATATGGGGCTTCTGGTCATACGATCAAATTACCTTCAATGCGGACTTCAAGACTACCACATCTCCAGGACTTTGGACCCAGGGTTCTCCGTCCACTTGCACAGGGATGTCCGAGTGTAAATGGATTTTTATGTGACCACCCTGCATTTAGACAAATGAATTAAATATTTTAATTTGCTGAAGTTCTTTCGATTTGGAACCGACAATTTTCACTTTTTACATACTTGAGCAATCCTCGTTGCAGTGCGAAGGCCAGATTGAATTTGACCTAAATGAACAACTCCACTGACTCCGACGACCTCCAACATCCCGTCCCAATGATTCGGTTTGCTGAACTGATCCTCCCTTTCGGGACCCCAGGGATTTGCCCCCGAGCCCCAACTGTAAAAGGAAAATTTCGTTAATAATATGAATTGCATCGCGGTCGTATTGATTCAGAATTTAGAAGATATTCACCTTAATATATTAAGAATTATTATCCCCTCGACTTGCGGCAGTTCCACCAACTTCCCATCGACCTCCAACCGAATTTCCTTGTGTAGATCTTTGCAGGGCTTTCTACCGACCATTTTTCGCAAACCCATTTTCACGTAGACTCCCTTGTTGTGCAACCTGCTATTGAATTTGTTTGGGTTTTCCTCCCTGGCATTGTGAAAGTCTAAGCAAAGATCCGCGTCGATGCCAATACCGAAGTAGTTATTCATTACTAGAATCTGCGTGTTGTCTTCACTTGTCGAACCTGCCACTAATCAATAAATCGATATAGGGCCTGCTAAGTAAAATGGGCTCAGCAAAGAGGTTTTGGTCGATGCGGGTAAGTGTGGTAAAGAGAAAACTTTTAATGAGAAACAAATTATTAATAAGCTTTCTTTGATGTAAGATAAGATTATAGAAACTGAGATCTGCCATCTGGTCCATAGATTTGAATTTTTCCTGTATAAACCGCCTTTTATTGGATCTTTTTTAGGAATGAAGGAGGATTTTACATTTTTCTTCAATATCCGTTGAATAATACAATTTCAGATAGGACTTTTTTTAATGTTACTGGAACCTTCATATTAGCTTTAATTATTTTTAAAATTTTTATCTATATTCCTATAAATGAGAAAAAATCGAAAGCAAACATACATGTTAAGAATCAGTGGATGATTTATTAACAGGTTCGAAACTACAATCTAGGAAAATATTAATTTTTAGTGTTTTTTTACACGTATGACACTTAACTGTAATAGCGGAAAATCTGAAATCATTGGAGAAGCGGAAGATCAAAAGTAGAAAGTCCAAAGATAATTTTGGCGAAATTTGAAACAAGAATTGTCTCAAATTTTTTAAATATCCTTATTTAAAGTACATCTTTATAATTTCATATTGCACATTCACTCGTATCGACCCTATATTTAAGAATCGAAATATTGGAGCCCTCTTTTTTTAATATACTTTGATAAAATAGCATTCGAGATTACCGTCGTTTTTTAAAGAGTTTTAATGATCGGCCTGCAAGCTCACAAATTGGTACGTAATGAAATTGATACAAATCTCGAAGATTTAGGATTTAATGGTGACGACAAATAAAATTTAAACCCCAATTGCCTTCCTATTATAAACTTTAAGTACAATCCTAGGGGTCGACCACTCCAACTTCGAACGTACACCAGATTTCAAGATTTTAAATAGTTACAAACGATATCAAAGATTTTAAAGCATCTCGAAAGATATCTCATGATATATATCATGAGATTTAGCAAGATTTAAAAAGATTTAAAAAGAATTCCAGACATTTTACAAGATTCCCAAGAGTTTTATGAAATTCAAAAGATTTTGTGAATTCCGAAAGATTTTGTGAAATTTCATATGAATTGAAAAGACTTAGGCTTTTACATGATTTCATAAGTAGCTTCAAAATATTTCACGGGATTTTGAAGTATCTAAAATTATTTTAAGAGGTTTCTTACGATTTTAAAAATTTGCAGAAAGTTTAAAACAAAATAATATTAAGTGATTTACATGTATTCCCGGGGATTTTATATGCTTACAAGAGATTTAAAGAATTTTCGAAAGATTTTAAGGGTTTTCGTGGAATTTCAGAAAATTTCAATGGAGTTCAAAAGATATCAAGGAATTTCATGGAGTTTCAAAGGATTATAAAGATGTCATAAAATTCAAAATGTTTTAAGAAATTTCGAAAGATTTTACAGAATTTGATAAAATTTCAAGATATTTCTAGACAATTTTAATAGAGTTTAAACATTTTCACGGCATTTCACGTGATTTCAATATATTCTAAAACATTTCGCGTAATTTAGAAAGATTTCAATCAATTTGAAATGATGTACAATTATTTTTAGAGAATTTAAATGATCTCAACGAATTTCGAAAGATTTGAAGGGGTTTCATGGATTTTCTAACATTTAAAAGAATTTTGAAACTATTTTCAAATAACACTATTAGTAATTTAAAAATATTTCAAAATATTTAGTACAATTTTAAATATTTCAAAGGAATTTTAACTATTTCAAATGATTTAATGGAATTTATAATGATTTTAAGTGATTTCCAGGGATTAAACAAGATTTTAAGGGTGAATTTTATGGAGTTTTCAAGGATTTCAAAGATTTAAAAACTAATTCAAAAGGTTTCCAGGAATTTCGTGAGAATTCATAGGTTATTAATAATTTTAAAGAGATTTCTAGAAAATAGAAGAAACTTCTAAGTATTTGTAAGAGTTTCTAAGAATTTCAAAGAATTTTAAGAGATTTCCAAGTAATTTAAGAGTTTTTAAAAATTAAAAAAATTCAATATATTTCAGCAGGGAATTTTAAAATAATTTAAAACATTTCAAGGTGTTTTTCGATGATTTACAAGTATTTCAAGCAATACCAAATAATTTTCAGGATTTTCAGATGAAGTTAAAAAATTTTGAGGAATTTCATAGAAATTTCAAGAGAATTTATGGATGTTACAAGTGTAATGTCAAGCACAAAATTAATCTTTAATGTGATTCATAAAATTAACAAAAATAGGTCTATGGATAATTTCCGCAAATTTTAAAAGAGAACCAAAAGTTTTAATAACAAAAAATACTTCAAGTAATAATAATAAATAGTAAAAATAATAATAATAATAATAATAATAATAATAATAATAATAATAATAATTGTTAATTAAAGTATAGTTATGTGCAACTTTATTTTCTTTTTCTGCTTTAGGCAAAAGTCGTATTTGTAATTTTATTTTGATTTACAAAAGCTGATTATATGCTTTGGAAGATTGTTGTTAATTCTAGTTGTTAAAATTTTATTAAATATTTTGCAGGGAATTTTCTGGTTCGAAAAATGAATAACTAAAAATAATTATACTTAAAATTTCTAAATCAAATCATTTCCATAATAACCAGGCGATTAAAAATAGACAAATAGAATAATAGTGACATCCTATAAACCTATAAATAAATAAATAAATATATTTATTCTGAGGTATAAAATACTTCAGGTAGAAAAAAAGTAAAAGGGAGCGACTTGCAAATTAAACTTGAAAGATCCTTTCAAGAAATAGAATCAGCTATTCTAAATCAAAAATTTTTGAAAACTACGAGTTTTATCTAGAGTAAAAGAAAAAAACACAAATGTGGAAATAACTATATTTGAATAAACAATTATTCTTACAAATATATTAATATTCTTTAGATTGAGTTAAATTTGCGTCCAATTGGAAATTTAAGCAAATTTATTATGTAAGCGAAAATGATAAATTTAATTGTCATTTTACCTGCGGCATTGGGAACTAATTGACCCGACTTGTCCTCTTTTTCTTCGGGATGAAAAACGACGGTCCACCTGTCCAATCTTATTTCCTCTGCTTCGATTACGTCTTTCAACAAATTAAGAGGATCCTCGCCACCAGTGTATCCCGAACCCCACCTCAAAACTCGAGCCAGGTCGTTACCTGTACCCAGAGGAACAATTGCACACGCAGGCGACGAACATTCGCTGTCCTGACCGACATTATCCAAACACTGCAGTACCCATCCTATTGTACCGTCTCCTCCGCAAACTAGGATCTTATAATTTTGTATGTGACGGAATACGTACAGCCTGAAAAGCATTCGGGAATTGATTTAAATACTCTTGGAATATCCATTAATTATACGTAACGATGATTTTTGAAAATTGAGACCTCCTACCCTTTGACTCTAATTCCAAATATTTGAAAGTATTTCAACCAATTTCAAGGTATTTTAAGGTATTTTAAAGCACTACAAAGTATTTCAAAGCATTGCAAATTTTTTACAGAATCTAACGATATTTCGAAACTTCTTTAGGTTTTCAAATGTTTAGGATTAAATGTTTAGGATTTCAAATGTTTAAAATAATTTCAAGACTTTGAAGAAATAATGTGGTAGAGTTTCAGAGAGAATCTTAATTCTGACAAGGGATTTTACAAGATTTTAAGAGAATTCAAGGATTTTAGTCAGATTTCCAGACATTGTACTGGATTTCACAGAATTTCTAGTTACCGAAGGATTTCGACTCTTTTAGGGGATTATAGGGAATTAAGAAAGCTTTCCCATAATTTCAAGTGATTTAAGACATTTCGAAATATTTCAAAATATGTTACGGGATTCTGAAACATTTTAACTGATTCAATGTGACCATGAAAAATTTTCAAGAATTTGGAAGAGTTGAAGACATTTGATGAAATTTCAGGGTTTCAATGTTTTTGAAGTAATATCGAAAAAGTCTTGTTGATATTGTATTTGAAGCATTGTAAAATGGAAGGTTTTCGAATATCATAAAGAATTTAAAGAAATTTCGATGAATTTTAATGACTTTCAATCAATTTAAGTATATTGTAAGAAATTGTAAGAGATTCAAAAAGAATTTTCATTTTAAAGGGATTTCAAATAATTCAAGGGATCGCGAAGATTTCGAGATATATTTTACGGAATTCTCAGGTGTTCAACCAATTTTAAGAGATTTTAAGGGATTTCCACGGATTTTAAAGTATTTTATGTACGCTTAACATTTTCAGCACTTTCAAGTATTTTTATAGTTTTTAAATTATTATTAGGAACTTTGAAAAAATTAAAAGTTATGAAAGCATTTTAAAATATTTCAAAGGATTTGAACGGATTTTAACGGATTTAAAGGTGTTTCGATGATTTCATGCAATTTTTAGAGATTTCAAAATTCATGGATTTCAGAGGATTTTGAGGGATTTCAATGAGTTTGAATGACTTGGAAAATCTCTTATTTTATTTTAAGATTTTGATATATCAAAAAATGTCATAATATTTTTTGATATTTTACGGATTTTCATGGATTTTAACCGATTTTGGGAGATTTCCGCAGATTTTAAATTACTATAAGGGATTTCAATGTTTTCAGCGATTTCAAGAATGTTAAGAAATTTTAAAATAGGGTACGTGATTTTAAAGGGTTTAAAGTACTTCATGTTATATTGAAGACTTCTTACGATTTTTTAAAGGATGTCAGGGAAATTTAATGATATTTCGTAGATCTAAACGCATTTAAAGATATTTCGGGGATTTCCACAGATTTGCAAAGATTTGAACGGATTTTCAGAGATTTAAAGGCGTGTCGATTATTTCACGGAATTTTAAGCTATATCAAAATTCACGGTTTTTAAGAAGATTTCATAAGAATTTAAAATATTTAACGGTTTTTTAGAGGATTTCCGAATATTATCAAGGATTTTAATGTTCACAGAAATAGGGTATTTGAAGAGTTTCAAGGGGGTTTAGCAAATTTCAAAATACCATATTGCTGGATTTCAAAATATTTGAAGAAAAAGATTTTTTAGAGATTTTAAGGAATTTCTGCTGATTCGAAATGATTTTAAGGGATGTTTTTAAAATGTCTTGAAAAATTTTAAGAGATTTAAAAATTTGTTACTAAAAAGCCTCAAGTATTTAATGGGTGATCAATTTCTAAATAGAGAAGTCACTCACCCAGGTAAAGGACCACCATTATCCAAATCGAACACTTGGTAGGGATTTAACAACTTGCGAAAACTCGATATCAAATCGAGTCCTTGACATCCACCAGACTTAACATTTACAAAAACTAGTAACGGCTGGACGTGGCCTGGCACCATGCTTGGCTCGATGCTGGGTAAAAGCATTACTGAAAACAGAATTCTCGATTTTTAGATACATAGGGAAAAAATTTTTAAAAATGCCTGATGCGCGGGCACATTCGCATTTCGCGCGGCGCTTCGCGCCAAGTTTCAGCGACTCTACGGCGCGGGGATATGCTCTCGCGCTTCGCGCTCGCTTTCGTACGTTTAATGCGTACACTTTAACTAGATTTTTTCGAATATCATAAATATTATAACTTAAATCGAAAGCTGTGATTTAAACTTTTAAAAAATTACAGCCATTAACAGTAACTGTAATTTGTTTCGATTTGTTTTTAAAGAAGATTCTGAAAGCACCTACGGCTTTGACGATTACATTCTCATTACGAAACTTGCGCTTCGCGCTCAATAATTTGTGTACAATTAAAAAATTTCACTAAAATTATTTGTAAATCTTGTTTAAATCTACTAAAAACAACGCTTAAAAACAAAAATTGTACATTGTTGAAAATGATCCAAGTTTTGGAACTTTTTTTCTAATTAAGAAATTTAATAAGAGTAGTTTTAAAATACATATATTTTATATCTAGTAAAAATTCGGATTGATATTTCTTAACCTATACAAAAATCTTTTTTCCTTTTTTGAAAGTTTTCAAAATGTTGAAAAGCATATAACTTTTTTAATTTTGATCGAATTTAAAAATGTCATTAGGATAATTTGCAAATATTTTTCCGTGTACCAGAAAATTTGACAAAAACTTCTAAAACTCATTAAAAAATTTGTTCTTCAAATTTTGAAAAAGCTCTATCTTTTGGAATTTTTGTTTAATTGAAAAATTTAACTGAGGGAGTTTTTAAATAAATTTGATATCTAGTGAAGAATTTAAATGAAATTTGCTAATCTATCAGAAAAATATTTTTTCTATTTTTCTGAAAATTTAAAAAATTTTAAAGTATTTAACTTTTCCAATTTTCACCAAAATCGAACATTTTATTTGGGTAATTTGTAAGCCTTCGACCCATCTATAAGAAACTTTGACAAAAATTTCTAAAATATGAAAAAGAAAAAATTTCAAATTTTGAAACTGCTCTAAATTTTTTATTTTGGTTAGAAATATCTGCTTAACGAACTTAACCTTCATTTTGGGAACCTTAAGAAGTTTATCAAAGACTGACTCAATAGGACAAATCTCCAAAAGTTAGCGTGGCTACAACATTCAGGTAACCATACATACAGACATACGAACATACAGACAGACAGCGACAAAATTTTTTGATTTTGGGACTCTGTGAGTGCCGGAACGTATAGATCCGTTAAAAACCAGTGATAGAAAATTTGGAAGATTACAATACATTCTCATGAATGAGAATGTAAAAATTGTTTGCCTGTCGAGAACTCACCTAAAAGATGTTTATCTTCGTGTTTCGATTCACGTAACGTATAGAGAGCCTTAACCGCTTTATTTGAATCTTCGTATATAATAACCATCGAGCCGTATTCGTAATATATGGGTCCGATGGATGAAAATTTGTTTTCTATAAAACGAGAAGATTTTTAATTTTTGGTTCTTCAAATACGATACCGTTTTTTCCTTTGACTCTCTCTGAGCATCTCACCTTTTCCTAAGAACTCGGTTAACATATTTTCATAATTGCGCTCAGAAAGACCTGGTGGTAGATTTCCAACAAACAATGCAAGATTAGGACCGTGTGGGTCCTGTTTTAGTTGCAGATAAAATCGCATCAATTCCATTTGCCTAATTGAATCTTTCCCCAGCATCTTTACAATTTCCCAAGGCTTCTCGTCCCACGACAACACACGTTCTGTAACTATAATTCGAAAGAAAAATTAAATTTGATATTTTTTTTATTTTTTGTCCTCAACAGTTGCTGGATCTTATTGCTAACTGTACTTGCAAGTTTACATTAACTCATATATCAGGATATCCAGCTTTTGCACTTAATTTTTAGATATAATAAATATGTATATATGAAAATAACGTAGCTTAGAAACTTCTATGTAAAACGGAAAAGCACAACTCCAAATACATATTTTCAAAGAAATAATGATAACCCAAAATGTTTTTTCAATTATATTAAAATGTTAAAAAATGTGCGTTTTTTATATCGCCCGTTGTCATATCCACAAATTAATGTTAATTTTGAAGCTTGAATTTTGAAAACTACGTGATTTTTTTCCAAAAATACCTTAAAAATTTTTTTTTTTTTTGGTTTGTCCCCCCCCCCCCCCCCCTCAGAATATTATCATATTCTCTAAAATACAAACCTCCGCGATCTAGAAGGATTTCGCTACATCGGTAATCTTCGCACTTGAAATCCTGCAAACCGAAACGAAGGAGTGCCTCCCGAATGAGGTCAGATATAGTCGTAGTTTCGGTCACCGGAACAATACAAAAGGACTCAGAAACCTGCAGCTTTCCTGGATAAACCCGAACTTCACCACTGTCACTATCCCTGAAAAATCAATAATTTCAATTAGTCAATTCTATTTTAAAATATTGCAACAAATAACTCAAAAATACCATTGTATATAATGGCCCCCCTCTTTAACAATCAAATTTTAATTCTTGTTTTAGCCTTATTTCGTAAAATAAAATCAATTTTAAATAGTTGTAATCGATTTCAGTCAATTATGTTAAGGTGGCCTTTTCAATCGAGGAAAAAAATTCCCGGGCAAATATGTTCACTGTCATTGAAATAAAAAATTCGAATTCTTAGAAGCTGATCATTCTTTCATTTTAAGTAACAAAAACATGACTAAAAATTAAAGCACTTAAAAATCAACACCTTCAATCACAATCAAACTTTTTTAAATGTGACAATTGGAATTGTAACATACAGGGAAATTTCTGAATTATAAAACTCTTAAATTTAAACAATTAAAAAAAATTTAATAATAAATAAATGATAAATAAAATAAAAAATATGTTCATCAAATAAAAATATATTATTTTTTAATTTTACCTTTTAACAATTTCACAAATGTTTAGATTCAAGAACTTGAAGATTCATGAATTTCATTATGGTCAGCAATTCGGAATTTGAAAATTGTCAACCGCTCTACTTTCGATAATATTATATTTCGAATATGTTTCTCAGAAAATTTAGAGAGACCGGAATTTTATTTTTTAGAACTTTTCAGTCGTTCCCGAAAATTCATCAAAAGTTAAACTTTGTTAAAAACTCATTTTGCTGGTTGAAGGTTTAGCTTTTTGGAAGATAATTCACTTTTTTTTAATATTTAACTATTGTGTTAAAAATTCGTTTTTTTGGTTAAAAATAAATTTTTAACTGAAAATTTATCTATACCATTTTTGGTTAAAAATTGATAGTTTTTAGTTGAAAATACAACTGTTTGGTTGAAAAATAATTTTTTTAGGTCGAAAAGTAACTATTTCTTGAAATTTCGTTGTGTTATTAGAATTCAACTGGTTTTGTTTAAAATACAATTTTTTTGGCTTCACAGTCCAAGTGCTTAGTTGAAAGTTAAACTGCTTGGTTAAATAATTATTATTATGGTTGAAGATTCATCAGTTTAATTTTTAGTTGAACACTGACCTCTTTGGTTGAAAAATTAACTCTTTTACTGAAAATTCCTATTTTTTGTTGTCTAAAATTAATTTTTTTAATTTATTCACCCATTCCATTTTTGGCTTAAAATTGGTGTTTTAGTTGAAAAATAAATTACTTGGTTGGAAATTAATTTATTTTATTTAAAATTAGTTTGTTCCTTCAAAAACTTAACAGCTGCAAAAATTGCAAACAATTGTAAGTCTTCTGAAATTCGAATAAAATAGACTGTAGGAATAATAAAAAAATGAAAAATTCTAGTACCTAAATCGAAGAAATACAGCCGGACGCTTTCCTTCTTTACGATTTAAGTTTTGAAGTGGGATCGGGTCGCCCAGAGGAATCTCCTCCGCGGCATACAGATCGGTAAGGTAAAAATGATCTAAAAAAATAAATAAAATTAGGTTTTTTACACATATGGATTTTTTTGTTTGAAAACAGATACGAACTCGGGTCCTTCTTGATGTGAAACGCTCGAAGAGCCGATGTAAGAATTTGCTCCGTAGTTGCTTGTCGAGACACGGTAATCACTCGAAATATCCGCCGCCTTAACGAATTATTCCCATCGTATACCTTTATTACCTCTGAAAAATAAATATTAATTGATTAAATAAATAAAGTATATTTTAATTGTTTATCTTCTCTATTTTTTGTTTGATTTAGTAAATGAACGAATAAGGAAAGTATCTTTTCATTTCGTTTTAATTTCAGAAACTGAATATAATTGTCGGTTTCTGTAGCATTTTTTATGTTTGGTTACAGCCAACGAAAAGCAACTAGAAAACACTTGAGACTTTTTGGTTACTGAAGATAATTTTGTGCAATTTGATTATAATATTCTATTCTTTTGATAAATAATTTTTCAACTCTTGACTCTAAAATAAAACCAAACTTTTGAAACCAAAATTCATTTCGTTTCTGTAAAAGAAACATATTGATTTTATACATAAAAAATAATATAAATTAAACTCTTTTTAACTCTGAAACTAGAGTGTTTACTCGAAAATAACTTTAGTTTGTTTAAAACAAAATTACATAATACATTATTTTTGGTTCAATAAATAAAGTGAGATTTTTCAAACTAGCAACAGTTTTTAATCAAAAACTGGGCCATGGTGGGGTTGAAACATCTTTGTTCAAAAGGTGTTTGCATGTGGAATTATTTTCCGAATGTATGATTTTCTGGCACTTCATGAAAGTTTATGAACCAAAGTCATTGCCTGAACCCATTTTGAAAAGGCCCTATTTTTAAATTATAGAAAGTAGAATTTGCATAAAAGTTGAAGTTAAATGGTGACCGAATTTTTATTTTTATTTTTTATATAATTTTATAGTTTTTTAGATTCTAAAGGTATCGCATCGTTTAAAATGAACTTATATCAGGAAATTCAGTTATAATGAAGCGACTAAATTGCTTTTTCCGAGCATATTTAAATATTTTTAAATTTTAATACTAAAGATTTTAAAAAGAAATTTTTCTATGATGCTGTCTATCATACCTTTATATTATACAAAACTATCAAATTCAGTAAAAAATACAAAGAGCAATTCTGAAGCATATTTTTCCAATTACTTGAATTATTTTTCAATAAAAGTTGGTTTAACCCCACCGTGAAAGGTCTGTATACAAAAGCATCACAAATTTTTTAGACAAAAGTAAATTCTTTTATAGTTTTATATTCAACTGATTTGAATTTTATTATTTTAATTCTCTAAAGTGTCTTAAAAATTAATTTTTTTTAGATTTTCTAGATGAGTATTAAATAGGGGAGACCCCGCCACAGTAAATAATGAAACTTGTAGCAAATAATTATTGAATTCAGTTAATTTTCTATTATGTGTTTTATTATACTTTCTATGAATTATCCATTCTGGACTGAAGAGTAAGGATGGGGTGAGAAAACTCAAAATGATTATGTTAGATTCAATGGTAATGGCACTGAAAATTTTCTTTGTGGCATTACATTTTTTTTTAAAAGTTTCTCACCATTAGGCAAGCCGAATAAATACTTAAAATTTTGTTTGTTTACGCAACAAAAAATTTCTTAAATTTATTTTAAGGTTAAAGTTTATGGAAGTGAATAACCTTATACGGCAAAGAGAAAAAAAATGTATTCGAAATGTAACATGTATTTCAAAAAATTATGAAAAATGCCATTTTGTGAATTTGTACTTAGTTTCAGAAAAAAGAAGTGTTTCGTTTTTTTATGTTTTTTTTAAATAAATTAGGGAAACACGAACATATTTTTAAGTTTAAAATAATTTTTTACACAAGATCAGTAAAAATTTGTTTACATAGGATCCATAAAAAAAAGAAAAAATGTTTTGTTTGAAACTTAAAAATATGTACATACAGTAGAACGTTGTAAGAACGTACAGCTCGGGGCTCTGTACGAACTTACGAACAGTCGACGCAGGTATAAACCAGGTATACGAGGCGGCTACGAAAACCAGTACGGCGCTGAAAAGAGAGGCGCTGATATCCCAAGTGTGACTGTGTGCACGCGACACCGAAGTAACGAAGACCGGTCTTGCAAGTTTCTGGTGTATTTCCTTAGTTTATTACAAAGAGCATTAAAAAAAAGGAAACAGTTTTTTTGCAACTTTAGGTACAAATTAACAAAGTTGCATTTTTTATTTTTTGAAATATTACGTTACGAAGAAAAAAAAAACAATTTATTTTTTTCTGTCTAAAGCTATTTACACCTAGAAACCTTTCCCATAATAACATTTAAAATATTTTTTTTCCATAAATAAAATATTTTAAAAATGAAAAATTATAGAATATTTTCAATTTACTTGCGCAGCATTACAATTTTTTTGATGGATTTGTTCGTAATTCCCTAAAGAAACTTTTCAAAGCCATGGCCAATGAATCTAATTATTTCGAGTTTTTTACGGATGCTTTGCGTAGTAGGCAGGTTGTAAGGAAGTGTACATTAATTATGTACGGCTTTTTCGGCTTTTTAAAACATGCTCATTAATACCTTAAAAAATACCTTAAAATCCCCTAAAACCTGTTAAAATAATTTTAAATCTTTCCGATATTTTAAAATCTCTTGAAATTCCGTTTACGCTAAAAATAATTTATATATTTGTTATATACATTGGAACCTAGACTTGTACACAGTTTCGTACATGGCCCGCAGTGGCCGTTGACATAAATCCAGGGGCTCCGAACGTAAACAGTCAGAGCCGCATAAACGCTTTCCGTTGGATTTTGACGCATGGCGCAACCTGATGAATCTATCGCGCGTAGAGTGCGGCCCTCGTGCTGTCTGTCACGATTGACTGAGCACCTTTTGGCCCCGCGGTTACCCCCATCTCGAAACTGTGGAGGCCATCAATCCAATAGGAACGTACAAATCCAGTTTACGGAAATGCAGGTTCCAGTGTATTGAGTAAAAAATATAAACTCTCATGTAAGAGTGGGGAGGGGGCATACAAGTTCTTGCAATAGAAGAGATATGGTCTAAAATGTCAAAAACTATCCTCTCATAATTAATGAACGTTCTCTGAGCATAAAATGATTGAAAAACTACTCTGTGATGTGTAGAGATTTCCCCCTTCGAGGCTGAAAAATAAAAATATTTAAGAATTAAATAAGTAAGAAATAAAAATGCATTTTACCTTCGTCTCCTTTTTCTTTTTCATCCTTTTCTTTCTGTGCTTTCTGTGGATCCCGACTATGAGCTCCTTGCTGAGCAGGTTCATCATTATCTCGATACCGTGAATCCCCGCTACTGAACTCTTCTGATATGCTTCGCGCTGTAAAAAGTTCACATATTGTAAATATAGATTTTCCTACACACGTAGGTTGCTGAGGAGGAGCAGGTTTCCTTCGAACCAAGCTATATTTGCCAAGAACTTATGCAGGTACATTATATATATTGTGTTTTGCAATCGGTACCATAAAAGAAAACATCTGAATCAGAAAATAAAAAAAAAAGTTTTTAGTCAATTAAATAAATAGGATAGCGCACAAAATATATTCTTTTGTTGTCAAGGTAGCCACTGAAATACCTAATGACCCTTTTATTGCCCTCGATTTTTTTTAAAGATTTATTTCAATAGCAGTAATGAAAATAAAATTAAAATGAGAAAGAAAATACATTTTTTAGGAAATCATAAATTTTTGTTTGATCACTGTAAGACAGACTGTTATTTTCTATTTCAAAGAGTAATATCTACTTTAATTGGTGAAATTTCAAAAATAACAAGTAGGTTTACCTTATTATTTCCGTTTATTTATTTAGAGCTTTACAAAATTACCTGTAACAAATCAATATTATTTGAATAGTTAGAAAGCAGTTTTGTTTGTTAAATAATTTCCTAGGACTTCGTTGAAATAAGAATTTATAATGTGGATATCGTTATGCAATCGGAAAGAAACACGTATTGTTGATCCGTTATGTTTTTATGAAAGAAAACGAATTTCAATTATTTAAAATTACTTTCTTCGGGTGTCAAACAACAAGTCTTTTTGGTTGGCTCAAATAATGCAATGGATTTCAGAATATATACTCCATACTAACTAAAATCTTAAACTACTATAAAATATTTTTAATTATTATTTTTATAAATTTTATTATTATTTATTATAATTTTTAAATAAATTATTATTTTTATAACCCTAAAAAAGTGAAAAGATTCAATTTGCTTAAATGGAAACGAAATTAGAAGAGATTTTGGAGAACAAAAAGACTCTTCAAGAGGAAAATTTTTTATTTATAAGGCGACAAACTATAACTTCCTATAATTTCAACAAACCTTGAGTAATAAACAATCGTTTGAAAGCGAACAAAAATCATCAGTTTATCTACATAAATTATTAATTTTAAAAGCTTAGGGATAAATCTAGTTAATGTCATTCACCAACTTTTCATTTTTTCCCGTATTATTCTATTAGAAAATTATAAATATTAGCAGTAAAAACAAATACTTTCCGCTCATTGTTTGTTTCGTAGGTGCAATGTTAACTCTAAATTCCTTACATTTCGTTTCTGATTTTGATATTTTTTAATGGAATAAATCTTACATAAGTCAGTTCATTCGATTGCAAAAACTATCGTAAATTTTTTGAAAATCACTTGAAAAATAAATTGTTTTCTGTATGTAGGCACTATACAAAACTTTACATTTTTTACATTGGATATTTTTAACTGTATCTGAATAATTCTAAAAATCTTTAAAAACATAAAAATATACTTTTCATGACTATCAGACTATTTAATTTTCTTCAAGCCAAAATACTTTATGCAATTTCCTTACACATAGCAAGTTAACAATTTGGTTTTAAAATGCTACGGCTATTCATTAGTGACAGAATGTTTTAATGAAAATTTGACTTAATTCAGAACACTTGCATGCTATTTGTAACAGAGATAAATTTACATATTTTTTGAAATAACTGATTTTATGAAGAAAAATGGTTGTCTAATGATGATGATCCTCATATACTAAATTTTCAGTTATTTATGTAACTATAAAGTTTCGTTTCCTTGATTGAGTCTTTTCTTGGTCGAATTTAGATTTTAAAATAAATTAAGCCTGACACGAGCGAGTTTAAATTAATTAAAGTTTCAATAAAGTTTAAACGTAACAAACAAGATGATTTTTTATACTAATTTTGTTTATTTTTTTATTTTAACTTTTCTTAAGTGTACCATTTTTTAAAGATTTTCAGATTGATGAAACAAGGTCTTATGTCTATGCTGAAACTATGATTAAATAATTAAAAAGCTATAAGAATATTGAAATAAATGTTTTATTACGTTATAAACAAATTAATGGACAAAACTTCTTTTTCGATACTAGCAATGTTTAGCTCGTTCAAATCTAGAGTTAAGGTATAAAATGTTAGAGAAATTAATGTTTCATTAAGATTAATTGAAGATACATCCCATTGGAAATTGTTTCTGATTATACATTACAAATTTACAACAACTTCTAATTATTTAAACAACTTTTATAAACAAATTCCTTTTTTGGCTCTTTTTTAACAAATAGGCTCAATTTTTCTTACGAAATCAATTAAGAAACCCTTTCTGATGATTCTTCGCTATGATACTTTCCAAATGGATAATAATTGCTGATTACTTTTAGACAATATTCAGTCAGTTTTTATTTACGAAAGCGAATAATACTGTTTTTCCGATGACTCTTTGCTATAATACTTTCCAAAAGTGATAACAATAATTAATTATTTAAATGATTTTTATACGCAAAAAAGTATCATTGTGTAAAATTGTGCCCACTCGTTGAAAAAAAGGCAAACTCTAAATTTGTGTGTTAAAATTGTTTAAATAATTATTAATTTTAGCGAATAAAAACAATTATCATCACAAAGCATAAATAAATTCATAAAAGCAGCAAAAACGCATTCATATGTATTTGATTCCGTAACAAGAATTGAACCTATTCGTTGAGAAATATCGAAACTAAGAATTTGTTTATAAAAATGGTTTCAAAAATTTCAAATAGCATCTATCTTCAATTTATCGTCATAAAATATTAATTTCTCTCAGATTTTATACAAAAACTCTGACTTTTAGTTAGCTAAAACATTGCCAATCCCAAAAAGTAACTTTATTTTTTAAAATTTTTTAATAACATGATAAACCTTTTTTTAAATTATCCTCACTCATTGTAAATTATTTCTGGGTAGTTTCAGCATAGGTATAATATTCTGTTTGACCAATCTAAAATTTAAAAAGAGAGAGACTTCAACAAATTAAAAAAATTTTCATTGAAAGAAAACCTCCAAATTCAATTACTAGTGTAGGGGTAAAAATTTATTTCTCCATATAAATATTTTCCCCCACTGTGGAACGCTTTATTTAGTGAAAAAAGTGAAATTGTTTTGTTGAAAGAAGTGAAAATAATGACAATAAACAAGATATTCCTTGAATAAATCCTGCAAAATTGGATTTACTTTTAGTAATTGTCACACCTCTTACCATCAACCGTTGGCGATGGTTTTGTGAAGCACACATAAAAGGCGGTACCATTCCTGCACTTCACTGCGCAGTGGACTGATACGTATCACAGAATGTCACATAGCATCCAGCAGCCTGATTGACAGTGCATGCACTGAAGCGAAATATGAACATGCTAAAACGAAAGTGGCAGAAACAAAAAACAGATAAATGATAACAGTATGCACAAAATCATAATACAAAATTAAAAAATACAGTATAAACAGTAAACATTAAACAAATGCTTATGAGGTATTGACAGAGTGAGATGCTGATAACAGAAACAAATGTATTGCTATCTTGTTGGCCAACTGAGAGCAGTGATGTATGTACAAAACTAAGTACGGATTTTGAAAAGAAAAAAATTAAATAAAAACAACCACCGAATGCAATAACAAGAAATATAATAATATGGAGGCTTATTAATTTTTTATTTATTTGAAGAAACCGGCAAATGTGATCTTTAGTTTTGGTTCATAATATTTTTAATGAAAGCGCCTTGCCTGAGTACTTTTTTTCCAAAGCAGTAATATGCCCTTCTTCACCGTTTTCGAGACAATCGACTTTGAAATATCCACCACAGGTCATATAAAGTTTGAGGAAAAACAACTTCAATCGGCCGGTAGGTCCATAGTCGTAGGTTTTGTGTTATATTCTCGCTGCCTGTACTTTTTTATTTTATTTTTATTTATTAAAATGTTTTTAAAATATAATTTCCTTTAATAATCTTGAAATATTATGCAAATAAAATAATTTTCTTAATTCCTTTTTCATAGAAAACCTTTGTTTTTCATGAAAAGAACTTGAAAAATGTCATATTGTATTCCAGGAAGCAAATTTTCTTTGATGACTCACTTTTTCATAATTTTTTAGGATTATCGAAGAAAATTATATTTATAACGATCTTAATGAATAAAAATAAACAAAAAAGTACAGGCAGCGAGGCTCGGAACTCACAACCTTCCAGCTTTAAAGCCGGAGCGTTATAGTAGGTACTAGCCGTTTAAGATTGCATTTTCCCAAATTTTATATGCTCTGTGGCGCAAAAGCGCAGATTAATACTGTGGACGATTCATACTCAAGTGATTAGCTTTCATTAAAAAAAAATATTAACTACTGGCGCTCATACCTTGTCAGTAGAAATGTTACTTACTAGTAAATACAATGAAGTCTCGCTTTTTTTAAGGTCCGCGAAACGTAAAGATGCAAAAATGTTAAGGCTAGGGGCCCCCCTTCTACTGAGACCTTCAGGTTACTTTTGCCAAGTGACGTTCATTGGCTGCCCGTCCTTGTATCGATGAAGGCGCTGTAACCAACTTTTTCAACTGCGCATGTGCCGAGAAACGCGGATAGATTTGAAATCAATAAATTCTATCTATAATAATACAGATAAATATTTTTAAACAAATTTTCACTATTAAACAATTGATTAAATGGAATCTAAGAAATAGCTGATTTCTTTCAATAATTTATTATGAATGTAGGGGAGCTTCCATACAGCATGTCGACATTTTGGCCGACTGGGCAGTTCACTTATTTGTTTCAGATAACAAACATATCGTTTCAACACTATCTATGGAATCACACACTACCTGAGCATGGCTGTATATACAGTATACACGACTTGAGAGTCAGTATAACGCCAACGCATGCACACCGAAGTGCGCTTTAGAATCATCATCCGTTTGCGCATTTGCGCATCATGCATGCCAGTGTTTTTCAAGTGTTTTTGATGAGGTGTGATGTGAAAAATATCAGTATTCCTTGCAATAGTACAATTTTCCAACTAAAAATGTCAATGTGGAAATGTCATTAGTCAGAAAGGTGAGCACACGAGACTGCAACTGCATACGACTCTTCAGAGAAAACATTCGAAACGTAAAAGTAAATTATAAAGGTTTGAAAAGTCATATTTTTCAAGTATAGAATGTATTTCCTCATCCATGTTCCATTCTTTTGTCGACTGGCGACCTTTCAGTGTTACGAAGTACAATCAACTGTTTCAAATTTGAGGTCAGAGTACCAGTTATGGTACAATAACCTGAAATTTGGGATATCTTATTTTATTTCGTGACCTTGAAAGGTCGTAAATGGGCAAAAGAATGGCACATAACTGAGAAAATACACTCTACACTTGAGAAATATTACTATTCGTATATTTTTGACTCAATTTTAAGTTTAGCATATTTTCTCTAAATACGCGTATAGCATCCCCATGACGTCATACTAAAATACACAATTTAAACCGAAGAGGGCTTCTCGCTCTTTGGGCCTCTTTTTAATTGGCCAGACACTGATGCGGACGAGAGCGTACAGTGATCGTTGTGGGAGGTGACGGAACTGCGCAACTTAAAATATCCGCATTGTACGAGGGACTTAAAAACAAGCGAGACTTCATTTTATTTCATTAACGTATTGCAACAGTCACAATTTAACTTTAAGTTTTTAAACTTCAAAATGAACCAAATTATTCAATCTGATTTCCGTATGAATTCAAAACATTTCTATTTGAAGTTTTTAGAAATGAGTACAAATTTGGAGGATATAGAATCTAGATAATTTTAAATCAGCATAAGGATCTGGAAAATGGTTAATTGAAAATAGAAAATTCACAAGAGTTAAAATGTAAATGTAAAAAAGCATTTATTTTAAAACTAAAAAAACATGATCACATCAATATTTCTAATGAGATTGTTCTTAAGAGTGGTTCCTCTCGCTTACATTTTTTTAAATTAATATATTCGATACACAAATTTTAAAATTAAAGTAATCACTGATGTTTTTTAATAAAAACTTGCACAAGGACCTTTATTCATATGAAGAAAATGGTAAAAATTGATATTTTAACTTGATTTAAATAAATTTAGTAGTAAAGTGCAATGACAAAAACTATATATTAAAAAAATTGGAAAACATGATGGTAACAGGAAATAAGATCGAAACTTCCGGTTACAAAATCGCAGCGCTACAGCCAGGAGTAAAAAAGAGTCTCGCAACGGCTGAAAAACGCATCTTAATACTTTAGCACATTGCAAGTTTCGTAAATAAGGTAGTCGTCGTGCCAAAAGTCAGATATCTAAAAAAATAGTTTTTCTATGATTTTAAGAATCAAAATATTAAGTAAACGTCCCAATAATCGTGTCCTTAGTCCCAGTAATCCTGCAGCCGTTTTGAGTTTATTAATGAAATGTTTACTGTTTCTAATTTTAAAAATAACTAAATAATCTTAAAATATAATTATTTGTTTAAAACAGTTTTTTTTTACAATTTCGAGCCATAAAAGCCATAGCAAAATTTACTTTTAAGATTGGAAATAGTATAGTTGTAAAGAATGTTTTCCCGGAAAAAATAAGCCGTCATTTGTTAAAATGTCATCTTTTTTCAAAAATTGGTAAGAAGCGATGGTCAGAAAAACTTAAGTTGCAAAAAACATGGATAAAATTAATGTTTTTGTGTGTAAATTTTAAATATTTTAATCGGTTATCATATTTTGATTCATAATATAGTAGGAAAACTATTTTTTCAGATATCTGATTGTTGGCACGACAACTACCTTAACATCCTGGTTTTTCTTAAATTAAAAAAAAAAGTGTACAAGCGCTCGTGACTGAAATGTAAGCTTAATATTATTTTCAAATTCTGGAAACACAATATTATTTAAAAAGAAATAATTCCAAACACTTTTTAAAATTCTGAAGTCTCAAAAATTACAATCAATCAAAATTTTGAGACTTGAAAAAACAATAACATTTTTATTTACAATATAGAGAATTGAAAACTGCATCTTTTCTTCAGAAGAGGTTTTTTGGTTGCATCGATTGTTTTGTTAAAAAAAAGAAATGTTACTTTTTTTCGCATTTTTTTTCATTGAGAAACCGTGTTTTTTATAATTAACTCACAATAATGTGGTAAATTCTTAATAGAATTGGTAGGGGAGTCTTTAGCTTCCGTTGATGTAGGTGACATTTACTTAGTTTCTTGCATCCCGGCCGTCAGTTATGAATACCAAAATTTAGATTGAAATTATTATTTTTTTCTGATTTGTGTGATAAAAAAATTAATGAAAATATTTGTTTAATTGACCATGTTTTTATTTGAAATTGCTCAATTTGAAACTTCTTTGATCACAAATTTTCTGGTGTATAGCAAATTATGATCAAATCTAAAAACTTTAAGTTGTAAATATTTAAATTAAAAAGGTTAAAATTGCAAGTATATCTTCAAAGTTGAAATTCGGTACTTTAAACTTTCTTTGGACACCATTTTTTCAATATTTCAAATTAAAATGATTAAATCCTGAATTTTTAAATTTGTAAATGTTCAATTTTTAACGTTTGCAACTATCTATATAAGTTGAATGTTCTTCAATTGCGAATCTTTTAATAACAATCATTAATATTGTAATTAAAAGTAGTCAAGTATTTACCTTGAAAATAACAAAAATGATATTCACGATATTTTAAATTCTGATTCTAAACAAAAAATTTAATTTTCAAAGTAATTTAAGATATTGCGGACAGTAAATGTAGCCAATTTTTTAATGTAGCTGGGAGTTATATTGCATCTGGTGGTTGAAATACGCAAAGCAATCTAATATATATTGCGTTATTATGTTAAAGTTTTCTAGCTTTCTCAATAATGCTTTCATTATTTAAAGGTAAGAAACATTCTTCTCATTATTGTGTATATTTATTTTTTTTATGTTGTTTTTTGATTGTTTTGTTTGGAGGAGCGTAATTACTAATTATTATGTAGATTAAAAATGCCAACATTCCGGCGTATGTTAAAAATCAACTCCTGAGATATGCTATGCTCTGCAAATGTCTGCAAAATCACATAAAATCCATTGCCTCCTTCCTCTGAACATGTAGGGACGTCTTTTTCACTGAAAGTGTGCATGAAATTCACAGCAAGAAACTCAAAACGGTGCCACATCAAGGACTTGACATACATATACTTTAATTCTGGTCTCACAGATATAATCACTGCCTAAAATACCACTGTTAATGTCACTCGACTTGGAGGAATCATCTCTTTCATTAAAAAAAAACTCGCACAAGTCTCTAGTCTTCACACTTTTCAAAATAAGAAATTCCAAAACATTACTCAAAGATGCTGCGGCTCAATAACTCCATCCTATTTAGGTAATGTATGTAAGTATTGTTAATTATTTTACGTTTTTTATTTTTATTATTCGGATTTAGGTAATTGATTATTAGTTTCACAATATTATTGCCATATTACATAAATTTCTTCGTTAATATCGATCAAACAATATTTAATGCACATCGCAAACGAAATACCATAAAAGCGCTAATTAAACTGCCTTGCATCTACTTAAAATTTTCTTGGTTGTTCAACTCCTCCTAAGGAAGACATTTTCCTGATAAATTATGTACTTGACATAATTAATTATAATAACGATCTTTGAAGATCAAATAATTTAAAATATATTTTGAGGGGCATCCTTTATAAAGGGTTACGGAACTGTAGGCTTTTTTAAATAAAATGAAAATGTATCTTTTTATTTAAAAGCTTTCATGTAGGTCATGCTTTTTAAGAAATAAGTAGTTTTTTATTTTTATAGAGGATGTAATATAAATATAAAAATTCAAAAATGCATAGAACATTTTTTCAGAAACGTTGGTCAGAAAATTGCTTTCTTTAGTGGAGTCAACCTTAAAATATACCAGGGACCATGAAGAATTTTTTTTAGGAGTAAAAGAAATCACTTGCAAGTTCTTGTTGGGTTTAGAAATTGAAGTAAGACTTTCTATTTTTATTTCATTTTACAATATTAAAACAAAATTCTCTTTTTATCTTATTGTGTTGCTAGTATGATGAAAAAAAAGTTTATTATTTTTATTTTTCAAATATTTTTTTAGACATTGAATGAACGTAGACCCAATAGAACGGAAGTGTAACAAAATAGTGCAATTCTTAAAAAATGGACATTCTAAAGGTTTTTGCGTTCGATGGATCCAATTTTAATTTTTATTTAATCAAATTCAAATTACCGAAGTGCAATGCTGCTGAATCCAAATATGATATTAAATTTTTTTTTGTTTTAATACAAATTTTAAAGCCATTTCATACTTATCCGATTCCTACAAACCCGACATTTAAAAAAAATTCGCGTTCATACAGAATGAGATATCAAGTTTAAAAGTTAAGAAATTAAATAAAGCCCGGTAAAAAGAGAAAAATTCAGAAGAATTCAGAAAAATTCAGAATCTGAATTCCCATTAATACGCGAATTTTCCTTTATCGAAAGTTCCACCAAAGAGTCGAAAAAAAGCAAAATTCATTTTTTAAATCGATTTAGAGAAATTTAATAAAAGCGTATTGAGATGAATTAAAAAATGAAGGAATGCGAAAGAAAGAATCGAAAGAATGAGAATAATGTCACTTTGAAAATGCAAAACCCTGTTCTTTTATTCGATTGAAAAAATTTTCAGTTATAAATATAAAATTATTATGTTAACAAAAATAATGTGTGGTATTGTCAAAGAATATTTTTATAATTCTGTGTATAGACTAATAAATTTTGTTTACCTTACACAACATAATTTAAAAAACTTTATTATTATTTATTATATGATTAAATCTATAATTTGTTTAATGAATATAAAATATTATAATGAAAATTATTCCATCGTCATTGCAGACAAAAAATTTAAATATCCAAACTTATATTCCAAAAAAACGAATAGAAGCTAAGCATGTGCACATACTTTGTGGTCAGATAAGAACAAATTAAATTAATCGAAAATACATAATGTATTAAGAGGAACTAAAAAGTGGAAAATACGTTCATCTGCATGGAATACAACACAAGTGCCAATCGTTAAGGAAATAGAAAATAATTCGTTTCGGAGATAAACATATTCTTTCGTTGGGCACTTCTCTCGATGAAAAATTAGTACTTAAAAAAAACTAAATAATGGTCACTCTTTCGTTTAAATATGAAAATATTAATTTTTCTCTATTCTTCTCTTTTTACCGGGAGGGCACTGAGAAACGTTTGTACGGTTCTAATTTTTTCTAACTGAAACAGAATATTTTTATTGGATTGTTTAAAAAGAAGTATCTAATTTTATTCTTATAAACGAAACATGCACCCGAAAGTTCATCATAGGAAGGCAAGTGGGAGAGGGAAAATAATGGAGAATATTAAAAGGGCGGGAGGGGCAGAGAGTAAATAAATGGAGGGGGAGTAAATGAATGGTATAATTTACTGTTAAGAATGCAAGGGGCGGTAGGGTGATTAGGGGAAAGGAGAGTAAGTATGGACAGGGTGTGGAATTAGGTAAGTGTTGGGGAATTAAGAGCGCAGAGGTGAGGGGATGATGGAGATGTCGATGGAGCAGTGTTACACCGATAATGATGGCAACTAGAGCACGATTTTATTGTTCGTATAAATTCAATTAAATTCTCAAGAGCATGTAGCTATACTTAAAAGTTTTGTAGTTTTAATACTCAGTATGTACACACACAGGGTTGCACTTGCACGACGATGGTAATAATCTAGATACCTCGAACATAAGGAGGGGAAGCATGACAATTTCCATGGCAGCTACGTGGCAAAACTAGTGAAAGGCGCCTCAAAGCTTCGGCCAGGCGGCCTGCAGCCCCAATTTGTTCACTATCAGCGAAATCGAATTGCTCTCCGATGTTATCTTCAAATATAGAAGCAAACGGTGGTCCAAATTCTTACTTGTACTTTTCTGTATCGTCCGCACCAAATTATTTATTTATAGTTCAATTTTAATATCACGAAAAACTAACTTTAGTGTTTTGTCCTTATTAAGTGCTTAATCTGAGAAGCGGAACCTAAAACCTTCGGGAGTTTGGATTCATACTCATCCCAGTAATATACTGAAGTAATAGTTTAAGCTCCCGGTTATATCAGGCGGTAATGCTCCGAGTTTGAAACCGGAATGCCCGTGCTCGATTCCGACTGCTGGCATTTTTGGCCCATTTTCTTTCTTCATTCAGAACTTTTTTATGAACTTTTTTATTGAAGTGGACTATTAAGTTTATTTAAATCAAGCCAAAATATTCACTTTAAACCATTTGCTTCTACCGTCATCACTTCCGAAAGGAATATTTCAAAGATAAGTCAGTACCGCGACATATTTGGACAATTCAGTCACCTTATGCTATTGTTTGTTAAGAAACATCACTCATTACTCTACACGGAAAAATGTGTCCTCTAAAAAGTGTGGAACTCAGTCTGGGAATCTTGGACGGGTACCAAAATGTTATAAAAATTGAAAGCCTCCTTCTTTGAATAAATTTACAAGTTATTTCAATAATAAGAACAAGAAAGAACCACATAAAGTCCTGGACTGTCTAGAAATTTTTTATAAATCAAACATAATTTGAGGACTCAAAAATGTCTAAGACAGTCTGGGAAAAAGTGAAAAGGCAGCGAATGTAATTTCCAAGACAGTCTGTAAAAATATGAAGGGTTCTAAAGCAAAAAAAATTCGTACTAAGAAGCAGAACATTATATTTTTAGTCCTTTGTTTGCACAATATCGCACGCTGGGTTTGTCGGTCGAAATGCTCCTTATAAAATAATCAGCAAAATTCTCACCGCCTGTGAGAAACGACCAGTGACATGCCAAAAATTGGTGGTACTCCAAGTGATTTTTAAATTTCTTTGTTTAACGTCAAGTATTTTCTTTCAACTGATTACTCTATATTCGTGTCAAAAGTTCAGTACACATTTACTTTTTGTGAGTTTTATAAGTGCTGGAAGATTGATAATATGCGTAAGATAAATATTTTTCTTTAAAATTAATTGAAATATAATTAAAAGTTTGTCATAAGGACAACTGCAGGATTTCGCCGGGAGCGGATGCTAATCTGAAAAATTTCACCAGATCTCAGCGAAATCTCGGTAAAATTCCAGCTATAACCACGTCTCATGACCCTGCACTGTCTCATGCACCGTGAAGACAAGGAGCGACCGAAGGACGACTGCCTTCTGCATTTTACCTGCAAGTGTTTCCGGAAAACTATGTCAGGCCTCGAGTGTGCAACAGAAACAATTGTCGAGAATATAAAATTGCAGTATATGCGGCACTTCTCATTCTCGACAATTGAATCTATTTCCCTATGAGCGTTTAGCGGAGCGACATTAAGGTTAATGCCGCAAGAGTGACAGAGATGGTAATAAAGCACTCTTAGTGCCGCATTGTGCCTTTGGATTCAGGTCGTTCCCGCATGAGTTGGACAACTAGATAGTATGTGTCGTAGATGCTCGGGATGTGCATAGCACGCCCTGCAGCTATCATCGGGAATATCTTGGCTCAAAATGTGGCGACGGTATGTTAAGGTGAAAATGACACCGTCTTGACATGCCAAAATGAAACCCTCCGTGACCGACTTCAATCCGCGTGTTTTATGGAAAGCAAAAATTAGCTCATACGACATTCACTTTTCACTTTTCTTTCAGCTTTTCTCCTATGCTTTCTCAATCCGGATTTTTAGGAGTGAGTACTCGAGATAGATAAGATTTGATGCATTTTTCTCATCCCTGATACTGAAGTTAAGTCCGAGTGTTTCAGCAGCCTGCTCCGCTGCTTTGTACAGAAACGCTACTTTGCCCGCCTCTTCATGCTTTCTGACTATTTTAAAAAGTGGGTGTCTTCCATTTGCGACTGTATATGCTGTACACAGAATAATCCTGTTGTAAAGACATTCAAGATTCAATATTCCGCGACCACCTTGACGGCATGAGATGTAAAGTCGCGGGTCTTCAGACATGCCATTAAGTTTTCCTCGCTTCAAATAAATTTTTGCGCATTTTTCTAACCCAAATTCCATTCGTATTTCCTTAGTGTATCGTTCGATAATCCCTAAAGCTAGATGCAGTTGCTCTTTATTTTTAGCATAGATCTTAAGATAATCCATGTAAAATACATAAGTGACCTTGTGCTTTCGATTAGCAGGTTTGCCGCAAGGGTACTCCTGGGAATGGGGAAGTGCTAGAGATAGTGGCAATCATGTGAGGCGAAATGAAAGTGGGCTTTTGGTGTCGCTCTGAAAGACACCTCTCTGTATGGTGAACTTGTTAGTTGTCACACGATTTTTCCAGATGAGATAGTAAACCTGGTTTTCCAAAGTGGCATCAATCCGGTAATCAATCCAGGCCATCTATCGATAAGCAGGTTCTCCCGACATCCTGCTACGCCTTTCTTTGAGCCGCGTTGATTATACATTTCTTGCCACACAGATCCGATTGTCCGAAAAACCCTATCATTTAGGATAGCTGTGAATATCTTATACATTGTGTTCAGACAAGTGATTGGCCTGTAATTCTTTGGGTCAGCTAAGTTGCCCATTTTCGGCAGGACTACTGTGCGTCTTTCCACCAACCACTCCGGAATTGACTCTTCCGACTTTAAATATGCAGTGAAAATACGGGCCAGTTGTTGATGGGTTAAAGGAAATTTCATTTACCAGAAGGTCTTGATACCATCTGGTCCCGGAGCGGAATAGTTCTTCATAATTCGCAATACTTTTTTCACCTCCTCGGTAGTGGTGGGTGGGCATTCTTCCTCAGGTGCTGTTATAAAGGTATCACATAGCTCCTTAAAGCTATTTATGTTCCCTAAATCTTCATCCAGTCTATGTTGCACTTCCTAGACTTCTCTCCAAAATACTTTGATCTCCTCTAGTTTGAGCGGGTGATCGACAGTAACTGGAGGGTCTTGGAAGAGTCGAGATGGGTCAGAGAAAAACTGTTGGTTTTCTCTGACCCACCTCTCTCTCGGCTCTAGACTTCTCTTAGTGTCAGATAGAATTAGTATTCTCTCAACAATATGCTGCCTGATGGTCAGCAACTTTAACTTGTTGAGTATGTGAGAACGGATGCGGAGTTCGAGCGCGAACTTTCGAATCTTGGCGGGAAAATTCCTGCCAGATGTTATGTAGTCAATCACACACTGAATGCGGGACGCGTACTGTCTTGCCCAGCCTATCTTTACGACGAGTTGATGCATTCGTCTTTTCGTCTCATGATCAACCGTTGGTTTTGTTGTACGGTTCGCATCGGCTAAAGGTCTCGCTGCATTATACACACAAAAATTGATAGTCCAGAGGTCAGATTCTTCGGAAAATTGTCCACCGTCGTCCTCTGTCGGATGCCTGCCCACGATTTGTCTTAGTGTCACCTCTCTTTCTCTGTTTCCGGCTTGTTCTATATGTGGTAGAGTAGGCGCCCCGCTTACATAGCCCCTTTTTTTGGAGTACTTCGGGATGATTTCGCAGACGTTGATGCGAAAAGTACGATAGCTCTGGGTGTTTCTCGCACCACAGAGCATGCAGTCGTGCCAGGTAATTCTTTCGTTCAGGGGTTACCCTCGCATCGTAGCATTCTAACAAGTCGTGATTTTGTCGCTCCGTCTACTTAAAAGTCCCAAGATTCCGCCGATACATCGCATTGACCCCATCTTCATTGGCTCCTGCAGCTCCAGTCGGCATTGTTGGCCGACCCATTGTCGGGAGCCCTGCGCGTTCTATTGCTTTGAACGGACTTATGACAACTATGTTTAATGTTATCATTCTTGTTCCCACGAGAAGCTAGGAAAAAAGGTTTGTCCATCCTTTTAGAGCCTTGCATGGAAGGATAAGGCTACGTACTCTGAGAGGTCACCTGGTATCTCAGAGTCACCGTTCTAGACACCTCACCCAGGTGCCATTCAGCTTTCGGCACGGTTTTCACACCTCTGCTT
>JAAAKG020136552.1:0-13163 GCA_010014905.2 Druon quercuslanigerum
AAAGTAGTAGAAAAAATTAAGTCGGGACGGGCCTGACCATACCTGAAAACTCAGCAAAAAGTTTGCCGACCACTGATATATATGAATGTGTACTAGAGTGGTCCAAATTTTGTTTCAATTTTCACCTAAATTAGTTCAAATCCACAAAATAAGCGTTTTTAAAATGATTTTCCAAAGTTCCACAAGCCCCATGAAGTTTAAAACAGATTTCCCATAAAAAAATAATTTTTCAAAATTTTATTCAGAATTGTCAATATTAGGTGATTCAAGTTGCAGTTTTTTAAACACAAATTGTTTCTGTTACATAAAAAAAATATTTTTAAAGCAATTTATTATTTTGTATAACCATTTTCTCCTAGAATAGAGTTAGAGAGTTGAGTTCTTTCCCGGATTTATCAACTTAATTTTAACTTTTCAGTACGATCAAGACAATAATTAATTAAATTTATTATTAATGATTGTTAAAATCATTTATTATTTATAATAATATTCCCTTAGAATAATGCTAGAAAGGTTCAGTTTTTCAAAGATTTTCCATTTTTTGTCTACTTTTTAATTAGATTGAATTAATAATTAATTTAATTTAATAAAAATAATCGCTTAAGCATTTTATTATTATTTTTAATAATATTCTCTTTGTATACTTCCGGAAATTTGCTGTGTTTTATAAAATATTAAACTTTTTGTTTACTTGCTACATAGAGCGAAATAAAAAATTTTACAAATTAAACATACATAATTGTTTAAACAAATAATTATTGCTTGTAACTATCTTTTCCTATAGTAATGACAGAGAGTTGCCGTTTTTTCTAAAATTTTCCACTTTTTGTCAACTTTTTAATTAGAACGAGATAATCATTAATGCAACTTGAAAGAAAGGATTGTTTCAAAATTGATTATTGTTTATAAATATTTTTTCCTATATTAATGCTAGATAGTTGTGGGATTTTCCAGAACTTTAAACTTTTTATTCGCTTTTCACTTAGTGAGAAAATAATCAGGGATCTGGCATAAAGTTTAGTTTTATTTAATTATTTATAGAAAAAAGTAATATTGTTTAAACAATCAACTGCCCTCATAACTAAGAAATCGGTCATAGAAAAAATCGACAATACCTATTTCCGACGTAAAATTGTCTGAAATTTCGATTGCTGAAGTTAGAACTTCGAAAAAATATTTTTTAAAAGTTATATTTGTTTATTTAACAAAAAACACGAATTGTCAAATAAAAAAAAATTTTCATATATAATTTTAGAATCGTAATGATCGATAGATTTTTTTGATTTGTGCTTTAAAAGGGTCCATGCACTCCAGCCTTCAAAATGTAGTTGTTGGTTTTTTCAAATTAAACATGGCGGCTTTGAATATGGCAGCTTAAATTTAACTTTTTTTATTTTTACGGTACTTTTTCCTGCACTAACAACAATTTTTGTTCAATTTTAATAAAAATTAGTGCAAGGTGGTTTTTTAGGTCGCTGATTGTGAATATGCTATAACGTTTTAAAAATTCAAGATGGCGGATCCAATATGGCTGGCAAAAATTTCAAAAAATTGTTCAATATTTATGTAAATTCGTGTAGGTGGATTTTTTGTGTCGCTGATTACGAATCTGTTGTTAGATTTTTAAAATTCAATATGGTGGATACAATATCGCTGCCAAACATTTCAAAAAATTGTTCAATTTTCATGAAGATATTCAAATAAAAAAAAAACGAGATTCCCAAGCAGTTAAAACATTTATTTTAACGCCTAGCAATAAAATGGATAAAATTAGTAAATTACATGAAACTATAAAAGTAGAATCAAAACAAAAATTTGAGGAATTTTTTGAAATTTTTGGCAGCCATATTGGATCTACCATCTTGAATTTTAAACATTTGATAACAGAATCGTAATCACCGATCCGTGAAATCCTCTTATACGAATTTTTATGAAAATTGAACCATTTTTTGACATTTTTGGCAGCCATATTGTATCCGACATCTTGTATTTAAAAAAGCTGATAAAATATTCGTAATCAGCAATCCAAAAACCCCTCGATAAAATTTTTGATGAAAATTGAACAACTTTTGAAATTTTCGGAAGCCATATTGGATCTGCCAACTTGAATTTTTTTAATCTGAATCAATAAGTCAGAATCTTATACTAAGTTTTTGGATTATTGATAATAAAAGGTTTTCTTATTAAAAAAATTTTTATTTTAAAAAATTAAAAAAAAAAGAAGAGGCTTTGTTTATTGCGTTCACCTCCTCGTGGTGACATCCGGGCAACAACGTATAGTATATGGCGGCTAAGAAAGTAGCCCCCTAACCTCCCAATTCATATTTTCTAAAAATTGTTCCAATTTTTTGAAATTTTTGGCAGCCATATTAGATCCACCATCTTGAATTTTGAAAATCTGATAACAAATTCGTAATCAGCGACCCGTAAAAGCAACCCTTTATACGAATGTTAATGAAAATTGAATATTTTCTTGAAATGTTTAGCAGTCATATTGGATCCGCCATATTGAATTTTGAAAGTCTGATAGCAGATTCGCCATCAGCGACCCAAAAAAAACCTTATATGAATTTTCATCAAAATTGAACCATTTTTTGAAATTTTTGGCAGCCATATTGGATCCGACATCTTGAATTTTGAAAATCTGATATCAGATTCTCAATCAGCGACCAAAAAACCATGTTGCACTAATTTTTATTAAAATTGAACAAAAATCGTTAGTGCAGGAAAAAGTGCCGTAAAAATAAAAACAATTTGTATTTAAGCCGCCATATTGGATGCCGTCATGTTTAATTTGAAAAAATTAACCGCTACATTTGGAAGGCTAGAGTGCATGGACACTTTTAATGCACAAATAAAAAAAAATCATATTAAAAATTTTTTTCATTCGACAATTCGTGTTTTTTGTTAAACAAATAAATATATTTTTTCAAATATGCATTTTTTGAAAATTCTAACTACAAAAATAGAAAGATCAGATCATTTTTCGTCGGAAATAGGTATTGTCGATTTTTTCTATGGCCGATGAAAAAAATCTTAAAAATGTGTTCAGTCAGGACTTAATGGGTGAAATGAAAGTTAACAAACATAAT
Organism: Druon quercuslanigerum; assembly: GCA_010014905.2. NCBI lineage: Eukaryota > Metazoa > Arthropoda > Insecta > Hymenoptera > Cynipidae > Druon > Druon quercuslanigerum. Next base: position 3,093 of record JAAAKG020136552.1, read on the forward strand.
TGTTTAAAAAATTTATTATGATTTATAACTATCTCCTCTTAGAGTAATACAGTAAAAATATTTTGGTTAAGGAATAATAAAAAAAGAATTAAAAAGAAGATTTGTATATTATTTTACAATATTTGAATATTCATTGCCAGCCTGAGGTACATAAATACATAGAATATACATTTGATATAATAGAGTTGAACATAAGCTAGAAATTTTAGAATTTCCGACGAAATCAAGTGCGAAGCACGAGATACGTGATGAGAATGTGTTCTTTAAAGCCGGAGGAGCTTTAACTAAAGAGAATTCACAATCACCAAATGACATTTGTCGATTTTTAGGCCTTTAATTTTCAAAGGCTTGCGCACAAATGTGCGGCAAATAGAAGGACCGAGTACGTAGCGCGAAACAAATATATTAATGAGCGCGCAGCGCAAGAACCAACAGTAGCGCAACCTAGGCGCGCTATTTTTTCTTATTGGAAACACATGTTAAACTTCATGATGTTTGCGGAACCTCTAAATATGCTATTAAAAAGTTTATATTATTATATTTTACAATTATAATTTTATTATTATTTATTTCTAACAAAAAATACTTTCGTCACTGTAAGTCTATATAAATAAGAAAAAATTCATTTATATAAAATTTATGTATCGGAGAAAAAATTGAGCTTATTTTGAGTCAGTTATTTTGAAAAAATATTGAGTTTCAATATTATTTACCAGAAAAAGACAAATTGAATGTTTGAACAAAATAAAAATACATGACGTTACCGTGCCAAAGTATTTCCACTAATTACATTGCTATTTTTCGTAGAAAGAAAAAAACCAAGATAAAGGCAAGCAGTGTTCAGAAAAGTGCCCAGTGAGTAAACAAAATTTAGACAGCCTTTTCCTTATTGAAAAACGATTATCTGTTCAAAAAATTGTAAACTAAAAAAAAATATTCCTTCAGCATGATACTGCGCAAGTTTGCGTAGTTATGGGTATGTCTGATTTAGTTCTGGGTAAAGCATTCTTCGCATGCGCCCAGCGTCAATGCGGACTATACAAAGGTTAGTTATGTATATAAATTATTCTTAATTTTAAAAAGGATTAATTTTTTTTTAATATCTCTAAACATCTATTTTATAAATGCATTACATTTGTAATTTAATAACCTCGATTGCTTTCAAATTACAGCTTGTTTAATGTTAACACACTGAATGACAAATAGTTTCATTTTAAGCATTTATTTGCATTATGGATATAAAATTATATCGAGGTTTTAATTACTTCTGCAACCTGGTGTTCACTCTTTCTGAAACCTTATGTAATCTTTTGCAGATACATTCAATCCCATCCAATGCCATAGAATATTTTGCAATCCCTTACAATTCCATGCAATTCCATGAAATCCTATCCAATCTTCTATAATCCCATGCGATCTTTTATAATCCCACGCAATCTAATGAAATTCTATGCAATGTCATGCAATCCCATGCAGTGCCATACAATCTCATGCAATCCCATACAATGTCGTTTATAATGCTACGCAGTCCCATGCAATGGAATGCAATATTTTGCAACCCCATGCAATCCCACGCACTCTTATTTAATGCCATGCTACTCATACAATCTCATGTAATCCCATGGAATTTTTTGCAATCATATTTAATCTCATAAATTCCATGCAATGCCACACAATCCCATTCAATCTTTTGCAAACGCATGCAATCTTATACAATCCCATACCATTTCATGGAATACCATGCAATCTTCTATAATCCTATGCATTGTATGCAGTCCGTGCATTGTCACAAAACCTCTTGAATTCTTAAGCAATCCTAGGTAAACTTTTAGAATTCAATGCAATCTTATCCAATTCCATGTCAACCCTTGCAATTCCATATAATCCCATGCAATCCAATGCATCCTTATTCAATGTTTAGCAATTGTTTACCATGTCGGGCAATCCCATGCTGTCTTTTACAATCTAATGCAATATTTTTCAATCCCATTTGATCTCATGCAATCTTATACAATGCCTTAAAATCATTTTCAATTCAATGTTCCATGCAATCGCATGCGATCCCATGCAACCTTTTGCAATCTAATGCTATGCAATGTTAATGCCATGCAATGTTATGTAATCTTATGCAATCCCAAACAATGTCGTATGTAATGCTGTGCAATGTCACGCAATCTCATGCAGTCTCATGCGATGGCATGCAATATTTTTCAATCCCACGCATTCTTATTTAATGCCATGCTACTCATGCAATCTTATATAATACCATGCAATTTTTTGCAATCATATGTAATCTCATAAATTCCATGCAATGCCACAGAATCCCATGCAATCTCTTGCAATGCTCATAAATTCTTTTTCAATCCCTTGCAATCTGATACAATGTCAAGGGATCTTATGCAATCTCTTGCAATTCCATTCAATCTTATACAATCTCATGACATCCCATGCAATCTTTTTCTAACTCATGTAATCTTATACAATCCCATACAATTTCATGGAATATAATGCAATCTTTTATAATCCTATGCAATCTTATTCAGTCTGTGCAACGTCATAAAATCCCGTTAAATCTTAGGCAGTCCTAGGCAAACTCTTATAATTCAATGCAATCTTATCTAATATCATGCAAAACCATGCAATTCCATATAATCCCATGCAATCCAATGCAACCCCAATTCAATCATTTTCAATTGTTTACCATGTCAGGCTATCCCATGAAACCTTTTGCAATCCAATGCAATCCCATTCAATGTCATGTAAGCTCATGCAATCCCATACAATGTCGTATGTAATGCTATGAAAGCCCATGCAATCTCATGCAGACCATGCAATGTCATGCAATATTTTGCAACCCTATACAATTCCACGCATTCTTATTCAATGCCATGCTAATCATGCAATCTCATGTAATCCCATGCAATTTTTTGCAATCAAATGCAATCTCATAAATTCCATGAAATGTCACGCAATTCCATGAAATCTCTTTCAATCCCCTACAATTTAATACAATGTCCACAAATCTCGTGAATTATTTTTCACTCCCTTGCAATCTCATACAATATCAAGGAATCCTATGCAATCTCTTGCAATCCCATGCAATCTCATGCAATCTCATGACAGCCCGTGCAATATTTTGCAAACTCATGGAATCTTATACAATCCCATACAATTTCATGGAATATAATGCAAACTTTTATAATTCAATGCAATTTTATCCATTTTCATGCAAACCCATGCAATTTCATATAATCCCATGCAATCCAATGCAACTCCATTCAATCTTTTCCAAATCCTTACCTTCCCAGGCAATCCCTTGCTACCTTTAACAATCTCATGCAATCCCATGTAATCTTTTACGATTTCATGCGATATTTTGCAATCCCATTTGATCTCACACAATCTCATACAATGCCTTGAAATAATTTTCAATCCAATACAATTTTATGCAATCTCATGCAATCCCATACAATGTCGCATGTAATTCTATGCAATCCCATGCAATCTCATGCAGTCCATGCAATACCATGCAATCTCATGCAGTCCCATGCAATGGCATGCAATATTTTGCACTCCCATACAATCTCACGCATTCTTATTTAATGATATGCTACTAATGCAATCTCATGTAATCCCATGCAATTTTTTCAATCATATGCAATCTCATAAATTCCATGCAATGCCACGCAATTCCATGCAATCTCTTGCAATCCCCTACAATTTAATACAATGTCTACAAATCTCGTGAATTCTTTTTCACTCGCTTGCAATCTCATACAATATCAAGGAATCCTATGCAATCTAATAAAATTCCATGCAATGGTATGCAATCCCATACAATCTCATGCAATCCTATGCATATATTTTTCAATCCCATTCAACTTAATGCGATTTCATGCAATCACATGTCATTACATGCTATCACTTACATGTTTTTGCAATCCCACGCAATCTTTTGCAAATTAATGCAATATTTTCCAATACGTACGTTGTAATTTCGTACGTGTAAAACTCTATGCAATATTTTTCAATCCCATGCAGTCTCTTGCAATCCCATACAATGTAACGCAATGTCCAGAAATCTCATGAAATTGTTTTCAATCCCATGCAATCTCATACAATGTCGAGTAATCCTGTGCAATCTCTTGCAATTCCATGCAATCTCATAATTTCCGATGCAATCTTTTGCAAACTCATGCATACTTATACAATCCCATGAAATTTCACGGAATCCGATGCAATCTAATGAAATTCCATGCAATTTCATGCAATCCCATGCATATATTTTTTAATCCCATGCAACTTCATGCAATTTTATGTAATCACATACCATCACACGCTATCACTTACAATCTTTTGCAATCCTATGCAATCTTATGAAAATCACTGCAATATTTTGCAATACCATGCAATCCCACGCAACCTCATGCAATCCCGTGCAATTTTGTACGTGTAAAATTTCATGCAATGCTTTTCAATCCCATGCAGCCGCATGCAACTCCATGCACTTTCATGCAGTTTCATGCAATCTCTTGTAATACCAGGAATTCTTTTGCAATTTCATGCAATACTATACACTTTTCTGCAATGATAAGCAATATTTTGAAATCCCATGCCATATCACGCGATCCCATGAAATTTAATACAATGCCACGCAATCATTTGCAATCCCATGTAATCTCATGCAATTCTATGCAACGTCTTGTAATGTAATGCAATATTTTGCTATCCCACGCTATCTTTTTCAAACTCATGCAATCTTCTGTAATCTCATCAAATCTTATGCAATCCCATGCAATTTCATGCTGTTCCATGGAATATTTTGCAATCCCGAGCAAAACCCATGCAATCCCATGCAATCTTTCGCAATTATTTGCAATACCATGTTATCTCACGTAATTCCCTGCAATGTCGTGCAATCTTTTGCAATTCCATGAAATCTCATGCAGACCCATACGAGATTTAAATTATTTAATCAATATTCAAGGATTGCAAGGGATTTACAGACTTCTAGAGATTTTTAACGTTTTTCTTCAAGAACTTTAATACATTTTTAATAAATGATATTTAAGGGGGTTTAAATTATTACTACTTTTTAAACTGGATTTTTATATGTTTCAAAGATTTCAACGGATTTATAGTAAATTTCTAGAGATTTTAACTTATATACAAAATTTTAAGGGATTTCAAAAAATTTTGTACAGTTTTCAAATATTTAAGGGACTTTATTGAATTTTACTAAATTATTATTTCTAGGGATTTTAACATTTTTCCTTTCGACGTTTAATGAATAAGTTTAAATCAATTCATATTCAAGGGATTTTAAATGATTTATATTTTAGGAAATAAATTAAATGTCATTTCAAAGGATTTTTCTGAATTTCAACAATTCGAGGAGAGAAGAATCAGATTTATAGAACTTCTAAATATTTTTTAAGTTTTGATGGATTTTATCAATTTTAAACATAATTCCTTTAATATTTTTGTAATATTTATTCTAAACCTGATTATCCTATAATTTTTGTCTGTATATTGATTTTCTATAATAAATGGAATCATTTGCAATCTCATACAATATTTTACCATTTTTCGCAATCCCATGCAATCTAGCGATCTTACAACCTAATCTACACCAAAAATCCGAGTATTTTTTTTCTGAGCTTGCTTTGAAATGAAACTCACCGAAACGTAAATATCAGGGCGCGGATTATGGCGGCAAATCCCCCCTCCCCCTAAACTCTAGCTGAAAATTCCTGTAAAGGATCCTTGGATACAGGAACCTTGGAGGATCCTGGACATGTTCCTGGACAGGAATCTGCACTTGAACCTGTACAGGTAATCTTGACGGTTCCTGTAGAGGAATTTGGTGAAGGAAACTATTCATGATCCTGCAAAGGAACCTGTACATGATCCTGTAAAGGAACTTATACATGATTTTGCAAAGGAACCTGTACATGATCCTGTAAGGGAACTTATACATGATCTTGCAAAGGAACCTGTATACAAGCTAACCTCTAAATGATCCTGTACAGGTTCATTCACAAAGTGATTTGAGAAGTAGGTAAAGGAAGCGTAACGGTTTCCTGTAAAACACCTCATAAGGGTTTATGTACAGGAAACCGCGCCTCAATTTCCTTTGAAAAGGGACCTGTACAAGAACCTATACTTGATCATTCAAAGATTCCTTTATCTATACAGGTTCTATTTGCAAGTTCATGTACAATTTTCTTCAACAAATTCCTGCACAGGAACCTTCAAGAAAACCTGTGCAGGCGCGTGTGCAGGATCATGTCGAGAAACAGGTCCAGGAACTCTGAAGGTTCCTGCACAGGAGTTTTCAAATGAGCCCCGCGGCTCCTCTCGTCCGCTGAATTTAATTGTTGGAACGCCCAAATCGAAATTGCTACAATTGAAAGCCTAGTGTACTTACCACCTTGCACTATACCATTTTTTTTATAGTATCATATTTTTAAAAAGATATGATTATTTACATTATAATAACAATTATTAACCATTTCAGGTTACCAAGTAGCACCGGACAAAAAATGTGAGCACCCATAGTGATCGTCGAGGTGGTCCTCCTGGCTCAGAAGATACTATAATTCATTAGGCAGACGTCAGGCGGTTCAGAGTAATAAGGAAATACATTCATGAGAATGTAATCCATAGAATAAATTATATTTTGTTTTCACTAAATATTATAATCCAATATATATTTCCGAGTGAATAAAGGATTTCAATCGAAATAAAGTTTTCAGTCAACGTATTAAAGTTGTATTTGAATTATTTAATTTAAATAAATGCCCACTTTGCTAGCAAAAATTTATTTTGGATAAAAGAATCTTTTATTTTAATGCGAATTTTTAATTATCTTTATATTGAAAATGTGGATCTAGAAGTTCTAAAAATTATCATTTCCAAACATTTGGAATGTTTTGACCATGGCGTATTAGGGTGGTCCAAAAAAACGTGTTTAAAGCTACATGGCAAGAACCCCCCCCCCCCCCCAAAGTTTCCACTTCTAGAGGAAGAAAATCCGTAATTTTTTTTTCGAAATTGGAATATTAAAATGTGCCACCTGGCACTTTAAAATCCCATTTAATGAGCATCAACAAGATAAAACCATATTAATAACTTTAATAAATAAACAAAATAAATGAAAACAACAACCTTTGTACGTATTATTATTATTTTTAGCAAGTTTCGTCGTCTTTTTCATAAATATAATTACTAATAAACAATTTATATATAACCCATGACTTTTTAAATAATTTTCAATTGTTCAAATAAATTTTAATTATTTAAACAATTATTTATTTCCAAAAAATGTAAAAAAAATCGTATTTTCCGATTAAAAAGCAATTTTTTGTCATTGTTTAGAGTAGGACATTTTTCTTAAAGCATTCTATAATCATTTAAATAATTATTTATTGTTAATTTTTAACATTTCTTAAAATGGAGCCAGAGATGTCCATTTTTTTCAAATTGGTAACCTATGCTACTTTTTATTAAATAATTGCATAATTTTGATACATCTCTTCTAATGTTTAACAAATTTCTATTTGTTTAAACAATTTTAATTTTCTCAAGCAGTTATTTTTCGATAAATAAATAATTAAATATAATAATTGTAGTCAGAAAAATAATTTTAAATGTTCTATTTTATTTCATTTTGCTTAGTTATCGAAAAATAATTGACTGGGCAAATAAAAATTGTTTAAATAAATGAAAATTTGTTAAAAATTAGAAGAAATGTATCATAATTATGTAATTATTCAACAAAAAGTAGCATAGGATACCAATTTGAACAAAGTGGACATCTCTGGCTCAATGTTTAGAAAATTTTAAAATGAACAATAAATAATTGTTTAATTAATTCCATAATGTTTTTTTAAAAATTTACTACTTCAGTTAGAAAATACGATTATTTTTTACATTTTCGGGGAATAAATAATTGCTCAAATAATTTATATTTGTTTAAACAATTGAAAATTGTTTTAAACATTATAGTTTTTGTTATTTGCGGTGCAGCGGGGAGGGTGTAGGTGGGTTGTAAATAAATAGATATTTAATATATTAAATATATTGCATAATAATATATTAAATTCGAAAATTCAAAATTATAATAAAAATAAATTTGATATAATTCATTTTTTTAAAGAATATTTAATCGTAACGTAACATTAGAAAATAAAAAACTTTATTTCTGGAAAAACGTTACAAATAAAAAGAAAATGATTTTTACAAATTTTGCTAAATAATGGCAAAGACTAATCTACAAATAAATAAATGCAATGAATTACAACCAAATTTAAACGAAACTACCACTTTTTTCTCTCATTGGAAGAATTTTGTAATTTTTTTGTATTTTTTTGTACGCTGTTATATTTTATTGCAGTTTTAAATATTTAAAAAAATATAAATCCACGCTACCATTTTTAGTGCTAAAAGTAATTGAAGAATGAATAAAAAAATTGTAAATTTTTAAAATTATATAATTTTAAGCAAATTCAAGCTAAAAACATTAATTTATACATAAATTTTGTTTTTAAATCTTTTTAAATATTGTCTTAAGAATAAGATTTAAAAAAATTGTTTAAAACTTTTTAACAATCTAATTATAATTTTAGTATCTTGAAACTCAAATTATTCCTACAATTTTTGGTAAATTCTGAAAAATTAAGAAAAAATACATTAACATCTTCCAGATTCTTTTTTAAAAATTTCGGAAACCTTTTTAAATATTCTTTTAAAATTAACTTTTCCAAAAATTCTTTGTTAGTTTTTCTAGGAATTTTAATACACATTTTTTAGAAATTAGAAACATTTTAAAATGTTTAAAAATCTTTTGACTTTTGAGTTTGAACTCTTCAAAAAATCTACATTGTGTTTTAAATGTTTTGTAATCTTTGCACGTTTTAAATTATTTTTGGAATAATTTCAAAAATTCTAAATACATACATATCTTAGGCGCACTTGATTTTTTGTTTAATTTTTCTTAATTTCTTAAATTTTTCTTAATTGTTGAATTGTCATGTATTATTCAAAACTTGTTTGTTTAAAATGTTGTTTAAGTATTCTCTTCAGAATCAATTTTTCCAAACAAAAATCATTTAAAATTTTTCCGGCCTACTTAATGTTTTTTCTCGGAACTTGTAAAACAATTTTTTAACTAACTCAAATTTTTTCCAAATTTTTAATTGTCCAATTTTTATTTATGCATTAAAAATCAAGAATTTTTTTTATATATTAAAACTTTGTTAAAGAGAACAATTTAAATTGTAATTTTAAAAGTTTAAGTTTAGCACTTTGCAATAATAACGATTCAGGGCTTTCTATTTCAAGGAATTTAGTTTAAAATTATTCAGTTTTTAATATTTATAAATCTATTAATTTGAAATTATTTTTAAACTGAAAATAGTTTATACAGTTCCAATCGGACACTTATATTTCTTTTAAATAATACTGATGCGTTCAAATTAAAAATGTCCGTTTTTAACTTTAAAATTTGATAACTTGCTTAATTTTGAATAAATTCAGAATCTTCATCTGAAATAAATTATTGTTCAATTTTCAATAATCGAACTTCAGTTCACTGTGATTTATTATATTAGCAAAATTCGTCGGTAAAAGTGTTTTTTTAAATTTTAGTTCCTTGTATAAAGTTATATATTACATATCCGACAAATATTTCTTTATTTAAATTTTTTTACATCTCTACAATAAACTATCAATATTTAGAATATAATTTTAAATAAAGTTTTTTGTACTACCTTGTAGATTTTTACAATAAAGTAAAAAAACAATAATTAAAAGTTACAGAATTTTTAAATTAAAATTAATTAAAATTAAAAATTAAAAATGTTTTAGTTTCTCTTGAAAATTTTTTCCATGAGGGTTTGTGGAAAAGTTGCACACGAGGATTCTGAATATGCAAGATTAATTAATTTATTGGTCCCACATTGGTCCATTATATTTTTATGATTTGAAAAATTGAAAAATTCTTATGTTTCTTACCTTTGTTTAAAAATCAGAAGGAAATATTATTATTTTTATATTATATATGTGTAT
>JAAAKG020136553.1:0-13162 GCA_010014905.2 Druon quercuslanigerum
TTTATTTAGTTTGGTGTTATAAAAAGTGTAATTTTAGGTATGTTCAATTTTCTTTTATCAAATTAGTATTTTTTCTCAGTTCAATACTTAAATACGTGCCTGACGATAACTAACGCACTTGCATAATTTGAATTTTAATCGTGAATAAAAACTGATTCCAATTAAATATCATATTATGTGGTTCAAATTGAGTTTTGCTAGATCTGCTTCAATCGGTCAAGCCATTTGTGAAAAAAAGAATTGATTTTTAAATACAAAAATATTCAGTAAAAACTGCATCTCCAAGGTCGGTGGAGGACGGATGGCGAACACTTGAATTTGACTCTGCAATAACATTTCATAAATACTCATATTGTTCTGGTTTTCCAATCCGTTGGTAATCCAGGTCGCGCGATGGATTTTTTGTAAATTTATTTGTAGTAATGTTTTATAGAATATTATTGCAGCAGGGGTGCCTTTTTTTTAGCTCCCGATCGCTGATTCCTTTCTTTGAACTACTCAATTTCCTCGTAGTAAATGTCCAAACTGTCAATAACTTTTGTACTAGTTAGTAGATTTTTTCAACCATCTTCAGCCCTAAATTTGGTACACTTAATCTGGTGTCTGAGGGAAGGGACTTCGTGAGATGTTTACGTGAAATGTGTATGAGATAACTGAAAAGTTTCAATAATCTCCCATAATCTTTTATCTTTAAAAAATAGGTTTTAATAATCATATGTCAAATATCTTGAAAAAATCAGATCTCTCACACTTATTACTAGTGGCCAATAATAACAGTCCGCTACTCTACTGCAGCATCGTCCTCTTGTCTGTTATGTTTTGAATCCCTTGAATATCTTTTTTACACAAACAGAATTATTTGACTCTTATTTCAATTTCTTACATATTAATTTAGCTGACTTGGATTAACGGCAATATTTGCTAAAAATTAGACTAGATTTTACTATTTTTGATTTGCAATGGAGGGACATAGCGGAACTTTTGTAATGTTTACTACTTCGAGTAGTAACTAGAAACTGATTAGTAGTAGTAACTAGTTACTAGTAACTGAACTAATACCGAACTACAAAATTCATTGGAATAAAATTGAAAAATGTTACATTTATTTCAAGAAATATTTGAAGTATTTACAAACCTCGGTGGTAAACCAGCAAGCCATGTATTATTGTTACTTACTAATTTCAGTAGAAGAAAATTCTAAATTCTTTGCATTGATACCTGCCGAAGATTGCAATATTTGCAAAGAACTATAGTAAGGTCGAGAGACACCGACGCACTCATTTAGTAAGCGACTTAGTAAAAATTGGCGCAGTCAGATTAGCAGACGAAAAAAATAAACCCAACATGCGCCGCGTCGCGTTGAAGGTTACAACACACGTATCCTTTACATAAGCATACGCCGTAACTTCAGACTTATTATGGGCTGTTGAACTTTTTCGCACTATTATATTTATTTAAATTGTAATTGTACAGTACACATTATTATACATAGTTTATATATAAAATGTGGATGAAATAAAGCTGGTGGAAATCGAACACGGGTCTCCGACGCGGCAGCACGGCAATATTCCGTCTTGCTAAATTAGATAATGAGATCCAGAAATTTATCACCCTTATGCAGTAATTGCTAGCACTCAAATTGATTTCCATTAAATTATAATTATTAATTAATTGTTCACATTGATGGCATTTTTTAAATTCTAAGAACCATATCTTAACGTAATCAAATGTCCTTTATTTAAAAATAAATTTTTGCTCTTTGTGGAAAATTTGTTTTTCAATTGTAACTTTTCGAATTATCAAAATGTATTGTAATAAGGATCTTCTGCATCAAACCAAATTGAGTGATCAATATATTTAAGAAATTTCATTAAAGCGAAGTAAATACCCTTAAAAATATGAAACAAAATTTAAAATTTAATTAAAATAACTGAAGGTTATTTTATGTCGGCTGACATCGTTTACGCTCGGCTGCACTCGGTCCAACGCTAGGCTCTGTTACAAAGTAACTTACCAATATTCGAGAGCGATCTTCCGAATTTATCTTACTCAATAATACAAAAAGTAGAAAGTTTCATAGTACAATTGACATTCCTACAGACAATAGTAATTCCTCTTACAAATTTAGTCTTTTAGGATATTTGAGGTAATTATTACTTCTACTCTTTTTATATAATTTAATTATCTCTCTACTAATTGATCCTATCTAGGATTTTACTATAAAAAATACTAAGACTTCGTATTATCAATAGGAAAATTTCATATAAAAATAGTATAGCTTACGACTACTGTATTAAAATATACGAATTATTGTCTTGATCCCTTAATTGTAACCTAATTTAGTAGTTTTTCAGTACTAAGTTTCATAGTGCTTTATTATAACTGATTTGTATTTTTAACTTTCACTTTATTCTCGGGTATTGATTCTTCGGTTTCAGGGAGAAAGCATCGTGGTTGCGTTGCTGTTCCTGCTAAAAATTTTATTTTATTTTTATCTATTTGTTTGCCTTGATAAGGGTGATGTATAAATACCAAAACGTTGGTGATTTTTCATACAAATGTTTTTTTCTGTTCTGGTTTGATAATGATCGAAACAAAGAAGACCAAAGAAATAAAAAAAAGAAAAGGGTTTTTTGAATAAATTTTCAGATTACAAAAGGAACATTTTATGGAAATCTTTCCTACGCCATATTTAATTTCAGTACATTTCAGTTAATCAGTGTAAGGAAGAAGATAAATGTAGCAGTAAAGAAGTGACCGAAATCTATTCCTCAGAATTTATGACTCTTAGTTTTTTGGGGGAAGGCTCATTAATATAATTCCAAACTTTTCCGCAGATCTTCAGAAAAGTTTATTTAATTTCATATTACAATTTAGTAAATTTCAGTATATGATTGTAAAGGACGAAGTCGATTTAACAGTAAGAATGGGATTGTCATCTATTTCTTAGCATTTCTGACAACTGGGTTTATTTTTATTATGAATAATAATTTCCAAAAATCCTGATTTTCGCAGATTTTTTCACCGGTCTATTAAGTGTCATATAATATTTCCGTAAATTTTAGTAAAAAATTTTAAGTATTACCATCTATGTCCGTTATTAATTTTCTTTTTAAAAAGAATATTTAAAACAAAATAATAAACCCATTAAACTCAATTAACAACGAACAAAAAATTTTGGAAAAAATATTTCTTTACCACGAAAGTTCTCTTAAACTAGTTCAGTTCCTACTATACAGCAAATTGTGTAGGATTCGAAATCTAGGTAGCAAAAATAAAACTGAGTAGCCGACCCTTTTCCATCACCACAGGAAAAAATCGTGGCAGTAGCAGACCGTTATTATGAGCCTCTAGCAAGTGTACGAGTTCGCAGTTTTCCAAGAAATTTCACATATGTTCATTAAAGGTCATTTGTAAATTATAAGAAATTATGGGAAACCACTGAAATGTTTTCAGTTATCTTATACATATCCGATGCAAGTTACTTGCGAAACTTATAGACATAGTTTAGGTTTACTGGTATCAAAAATTAGTATTAAATGAGGAAAGAACAGTTTTGTCAAAGGTCTTTCTCTTACCTCCTTTCTTCATAGAAAAACGCTGGTGTTAAATTTGTTGCCACTCAAATTTTATTGGTCTCACGATGAGAATTTTCAGTCTCATATTCATTCCTGTGAACGTAGTTGCACATCTGGCATCTAGAGGAAATTATCATTTTGAGACTGAATTTTGGTTCATTGGAGAGTTGTGGAGTGCTGAACCGCGCAATCAGCCACCTGAACACCTGTCAAAGAAATTATTCGCTTTGCGATATTAGACTAAATAATTTTTAATAAGCAAACTAAGTAAAATAATATTTACCTAATTTTCAACTTTCTTTCATTTAACAGGGCGTACTAGTCACTTAGAATAAAATTATAACTTCCTAATACAACTTCAAAGTATTAGGTTAGTCATGACCGTCGATGTTTAAACTAAAGCCGGTATTTATAGAAAGTCATGACCGACTACATATACAAATAGTTATTTCCACTTCAACCCCCAGCTAACTTCACTTCGTTGAATGCAGAAACTCTAGAGTAAAATTCTTCGAACGGGGCCGGGCATCAGTTTCGATGCAGACGGTCACGACTTCGTTTTTACATCCCGGCTTTGGTGGCTTGAATGTCATGTCGGTTTTGACTAACCTAAGATTTGGAAATTATACTACGCCAAGTACAATTTTTGTTTCAAGACACTAATACTCACTGGTAAATGAAAGCAAATTAAAAGTTAGGTAATTATTATTATAACTTAACTGTTTATGAACATCTATTTCACTTAAATAATAACGCCCGACAAAATTGTCTTGACAGCAGGTGATTGATAGTTTCAACACAATACTTTACGTTTTAGTGAACTTTTGAGGATCGGCGATTTTCTATGTTTGGATAAAGGGTTAACAACACAAAAAAAGTTAAAAGGACTCTCCAAAATTGCGACTTGCGACAAATGTAAATTGCCGCAATTTAACTTGCATGGGAATTTAAAAGAAAAAGCTTAGTTTTCGGAAATTTGGGGACACACGTACTCATTATTAATTTTTAAAATTGAAGTTTAGTCACTTATTATAAAATGCTTAAGGAATAGTTTCCATCCAATATCTTTCAATTAGACTCCCTCTCAGATCCTATTGTATTGTGCACGGAAAAAGCAACGAGAATAATCAGAATTTAATTAGTGACAAGTTTCTAGTAAAAATCAAAACTTAGTTTAAACTATTTTTTCCCCTGACAATCGTAAAAAATAGTATTTTCTAAAATTAATGATACAAAATTAATGAATATTGAGAGCAACCGTGGCGGATTGCCTACAACGGCCACAAAATTTTGGTGGCAGCAGAATTTTCCTGCGATTGATTTTCAAAAATGTAGAATTTTTTCTACACAAATGCAGCCTAAGCGTATTGCAAAATTTTTCAAAAAGATTGACTGAAAAAATAAGTTTATAATTTAACCAACTAATGTGCTTTTAGAGTAATTTGATGTATTGCATAAATAATCCGCTGAATTTCAATGTTACCGCGCATAATCTTCGTGTTTCTCACTTTTATTTCTTCTGCAGAGAACAAAAAAATAAATAAAAGCGCTACGCGACAGGCAATATTTAAGATTAGTGTCGATTCAAAATCGAGTGCGGCACGCTTCTATTAGCCTTAGGTTGGAAAAGTTCAGTTAGCCTAGGGTCGGCGAGGTTTGCAGTTATTTAAAGAATTAATACTCTTTTAATAATACTATTTATAATTTTTTTGGTCTTTTTCCGGGCGCAATACAAGGGGTTGAGGTTGGCGGAGGGGTAAAAATTAAAGTTTATTGGATGGAAAATATTTCTTGCATATCAAGAAGCGACTACACTATAATTTACAAAAAGTTCATAACCAGTACCCTGAAACCTGGATCCAGAAAGGTCGGATTTACAATATTCCTGAAACAAATGAACCCGCAGCTTCGTGAGGAGAGAGAAGCCGCGGGGCCTGTTTGGTGCGCAATATTATATATTCCAATTGGAAATGTTTCAGATAGCCCTGACTGTTCACCTTCGGATTTCCGGGACATAAGATCAAGGCCAGGGCAAGTCGTATCCGTAACCGTTCTTCGATCAAGGTTCCAATGTACTTCTCTTTCACAATTTTTTCCAAAACGAGCTGTTCCTGTTTAAAAAGCCATATTAAATATGCAAATTCTTTTTCCTGAAAAGGAACAAATGAGGCTGATACGTTCGAAAAAAATCAAAAGTGGATTTTGTGTACTACTGTAGTATGTTCCTTAATCAGAAATAGTTTCTACCTGAGTGACGTTATGCGACATTCGGCTATGTTAAAAAATCAGAATTTCCTGAATCTTTAAAAATTTATTTGTTTTTGATATTAGTGTTTCAAAATATCCTCTTATTTTATATTGTTATAAATTAATATGGAGCGTTACCAGACATTTTATATAAAATGTTATACAAAAATAGTTATTATTATTATTTACTATTATTTTTAAACAAAGCTAATAAATCAATTTTTATAACTATACTAAAATCCTAAAAAGTATAAAATTAACAATTTACGTCCGCATTAAAAATGGTTTGAATAATTATTTTTGATATTTACTTTCAAATACCAATGCTGCGTGAACATCAGAAAAAACTTTTTGGGTAGAGTTTGAAGTAATGTTTGAAATCCTTAACTGGAAAATATTGAACCCCTTTATAAATTATTTATAGTTTTTTTATTTATTTAGTTTGGTTTGTTATTTTATTAGAATATATACAAAGAATAAAAATTTTATTTTGAAACAAAAAAGGATACTTAATGACTAAAACCAAGTTAAATAACAATTGGTACCATCGGAACTTTTATTTGTTTTATATGATTTTAATTACACGACATTCGAAAACATTAGACATTTTACGACCTGAGAAAATATGTTCTCGCGAACAGTAATTTGTAAGTTAATCTCAGAAACTTTCATAAAGATTTATTTCCATCTATTTAAATCTTCTTAGTATATAAACCACAGAATGGCGTACCTTAAGTGTAGACCATAAAGTAAGTAAATTTCCCTTCTTAAATAATTAAATGCACTCCAGTCAAACAATATAAGGAATTTCAGCATACACTGTTACAGAATCCAAGTCATCTTAAGATAATGCACCTTAAGTTCCTAAGCTTCAAAATTAAGAAAAAAATTTTCTCGACTACTTCGATAAGAAAAATTTGACAACTATTTATTAAGCACATACATTACTTTTAAAGGGGCAGCACGGGAATAATTTGATTTGCAGGAAATTTTTTAGAGGAATAAAGTTTTATTCAGACAACTTCGCGTTTTTCAAAACACCATCTTCCTACATTATATTTACACAAAAACGTAGCGAAAGTCAAAAAGGAACAGGAAAATTAGAAATAATAAAAGAAATGAAAGAAAAGATGTAATTATAAACTAAAGTTCAATTAGAAACTTAAAATAGATGTTATTCGCAATATCGCTTATTCATAAAGTTTTAGCAACAACACTAATCTTTAAAGAAAGGTTAATTATTATTACTCAAATAAAGACTGTCGGAAAAATACAACTACAGGAATTTAGAAAATGCTATGACCCTTCCAAATGCTCAGATTCTATTAGTCTTTGAGTAAAGAAATAACAGTGGTTGCAAAAAAGTTCAAGTGCACATTACTTCTTGAAGTGAGTGGAATCGAAGCAGATGCTGGAAGATGTTCTCCCACCGAAAGCTACCGATAGTAACTGAGAATCCGACGAAAATTCGCGTTCGGATTTTGAACAATTAGCCTGGCTCGGTTTTGTCGTCCCTATTCGATGTAAAATGAACATTTAAACCCTAAAGCGTATTCCGCTATTGCTGGACAATAGATTATCCGTAGTCAGTTAACTTCACGGCAAATTAGGGTATTTTGGAATTTCAATTTTCCTCATTCGCTTTTCTTTTCCGACTTTAAAAACAAAAAATAAAACAGCTCAAAGTAAAAGGGACGTAACCCTGTTGACAGGGTAAAATCCAAACTCGCGGTTTTCTTGCTCGTTTCGTTTTATCCAAGGTTATAACATGAAAAAAATAACAAAAAAGTGTATGTACGAAAACTTATGTATAAATTCACGCCTGTCAATTGAGAGTAGTTTCATAAAATAAAGTGAGCAACGAAAACCATTCATATAAATGAAATTTTCACCATTATTACAACCAAATAAAACAATCCAAGCTCAACAACCTTTAGAAAAGCCCTGAACAAATAAAGCAGAGAATTAACCCATAGAATTATCAATACTTACACAAAAGTCTTTATTATTAAAACATTCATAAAATGGCTTAATTGGTAAAATTTCCTCGTATTCATTTTATTAATAAAATCTTTTACATAATTCTTGATAGTATCCTCCGCGTACTGTAGGATAAGCAAAGCATTTCTGCGCATCCTATCTTCTTTTAAAAATAAATATTGTAATACCTAACTACACAACTAATAGTTCTTCCGTGTATATACATAATTATGATTTTTCCATTCTGAAGCAATCACTTTTAAATACCTCATTTTTGTTGTTGTGATGTAGTTTATTTATAGATTTTAGAACATTGCCATCATATTGTTTTATCACTTTGTTTTACTAAACTTTTCTCCAAATAATTGGTGCTTTTCACTATCGAATTAGTAAATACTTAAATTAATCGAATTATACATTTTCTTCTACTCTTTAGTGCTTTTTTCTAATTGAGTTAATAGCATTTCACTAGTATTATAATTACTGTCAAATTACGCTTATTTATACTTAGATATATTATATTCTTTAAGCAGCATGTGGCTTGTTAACATTGTCATTTCCCAGGCGAAAGAATTATATTTTATACACAGTGGAAAAACTTATGTATTTGCTTGATAGAAAAAAAGAGTATAAAACGAAGGAAAATTGTATATGATGTTTTCCACTATTTACAATTTTTTAATTCACCTGGTTTGCATGTTCTTTAACATCAAAGAATAATTGTCAAACTAAATAATACTGTTAGCGGTTTCGATAACTGCTGATATGAGTTTCAATGATATGCTTATCTGTTGTTAAATAGAAGTCGTTTCTGGTAGTCACACACTACAATTCATGTCTAGGGTATATATACTGAAACATCTTGAAAAATACACTTATTTTTATACTTTGTTTAATAAGTGCTTCGTAAATCAGTTACTCTATGTGATGAACATGAGACTCGTTATCGTTACTCTGATCGTCGCCTTCCGGGATTCGGTTAAATCTGCTAAAGTGTTTGTTGGTAAATATAACAATATTATATCCATAATTTTAAATGGATTTTTGATTTCAGAGTAATTAATTTCCCTTCAAAGGTGTTTTCATTGAGGGTCACAATTGAATAAAGAGACATATAATTTTTTGGCCTCGTTTTTGGCTCAATTGCAAAAGAGCTCTGGCAAGCCAAAAGAGAAGAATGTATTGAATATTCTATATGATTTTATTGCACTCAATTTCGTAGATTAAATGCTTTAATAAAAATTAAAGTTACGAATTTTTTAACGTCGAGGTATTAGTAAACTCCAACCAAAAAATTGTATATTCCCTTATTTCATTCGGAACCTTAATAATTATAAATCCTTTTTCAAATAATGTTTAAAAACTTTCTCTTTCAATTGCGATCATTTTTTGGCTGGATAGAAGTTTAAAGTTGAGTGAGTACGTTAAGGGTGTGGTGAGTAAGGAAAATGTGGTGAAAGTGCAAGCGTCGATTAAGGGAGCGGTAGAAAGTGCAAATTAAAAAAATAATTGACAAGAGTTGATTTTGATGTTAGGTTCGTTTTGGCGGGATACACACTATCGAAAGAAATCTGTGTAAGAGGGTGAGCTTTGGGTAGGGCTATCATATTTCTAGGGCAGGTTAGAAGGAGATATTAGTGGAAGATGGAAACAGCGACAAAAAAACACTTGAAATGGAAATCATGGTGTCAGGGGTAAGAAAGGAACTAGTGGCAGAGGAAGTAATCGGAGGATATAGAAGAAAACGATGGAACAATGGTTAGAAGAATGGAATTATGAAAAGTTATTAATGATATAGTATGCGTGTACAGGAGAAAACGAGAAGATGGAGGATGGAGAACAATACGAAAATGGACATAGAAAAGAGAAGAGTCCGGTCCTAATAAGGGGCTGGTCTTAAATGCATAGACCGGGGAACAAGAGGGAGAGGTATGGGAGAGAGGAAAGGAGGTGTTCATAAGAAATTTGGAACAAAAGGAAACAGATTGGAAAGGTAGGAGGCTACTGAACTTGTTGTGAAAGACGGGATGATTTATTTATAACCACAATAAGGGCGGGGGAGGAGGGGGGCGATGGAGGGAAATATAAGTACATGAATATAGGGGACACCGTAATATGATAGATTATGGTCATCGTGACAATGAGATGTGGTAGCCCAAGACGCAAGAGTATTCGAAGACTATGTGAGAGAAAAGGGTTTAAATGCGAATGTGAACAAGACTAAGATAAAGTGTTTCGAAAATAAGAGGAATAGACTAGAGTACGAATGAAAGAAAAAAGCGTACTGATAAAATAAGTGGATGAGTTTTCCTACCTAGGATTTTGGTTTGAAATGATAGGACTAATCGAGCTGCATGAGAGAAAGAGATTAGAATGCGCGAGTAAAGTAATGAAACAAGTATAGCTTAGAGGCAAAAAAAAGTTTTATGGACGACTGAAATATGAGAGTGTGGGTGTTCCATGTGTTAGTATGATCAGTGTTAATGCACAGGCTATATGCTGAAGGAAGAAATCGGTAAAAAAATGGTGGTCTGGCAAGTGAAAAGAGCCTAGAACTTCAAAAAGAAACTAAGAGAGGGAGAGGAAAGCAAAATTGCAGAAGCGTGTGCCCGGGAGGTTATGAATAAAAAGAGAAGAAATGTCTATATAAAATTAAACGCAAAGCCTCAAGCATGTACTGAAAATAATTTTTTTAAATTCTATAATTATAAGCAGATAGACAATTGAGCTCTCAGACACAATAACTCGCCCGACTCTCGAAATTGCTAAACGCGTTGGCTATCTGGTATTAGTAGTAAATGGAAATTTTCAAGTTCACCAAATTAATTTTGTATTAAATATAGGCTTGTATAGAATAAAAAGGGGGAACTTCGTTCTTCTTAGATTTCTTTTATCCGATAATTAGTTTTAATAGTAAATATTAATACATACTCTAGGGATCCGAGCAGCGTAATGAAAAAGTTGAAAACAACGCTTTGTTTAATAATATTTATTTGGAAATTTAGGCCGCTCGGAATAGAAAAGAGTTCCGTATACTCATTCTATGCAAGAAGATATTAAAAACGAAACTAATTTTGTGAATTGGAAATTTTCCATTCATTGAGGCCTAGGGCATCGGGCAACTTATTGAATTCAGCGCAGCCAAATATATTGAATGAGTTTTTTTAATTTACTCGTTCTAATTCTTATGTTATTTATTAAAGCTCTTTGTTTCTATTTCTTTTTCCAGAGCCACCTGCACTTACATTTGAATGGTTCAATTATTTTAGAACAGGTAACCCTGTTAGTTATGGTATATATTACTTCAAAGATAATCATAACATCTTTCACGAATTAAACGAGGAATATATTGTTAAACACGCAGTGGAAAAGTGTAACTTCATCGTTGGAATGAACGAAAATGATATACTTCTTCCAATATATCATGATAAACATTCCAATCCTGTTATAGTACGCTTAACTGACTACGCTAATATTGAACTGATTCCTTATTTTGCTGCAAAATTCCCATATCACCGCAACTTTCTCTTTATGATATCCACACAGGAAAATTCCCTATGTCCTGCTCCAGGCAAAAATGAGAAAAGAAGCGCTTAATCCTAGTTAAGAAATTTGTAAAACTAAAATAAAATATCGTTTGTGTTACGAAATTCTACTTAATTCTTGCGTAATGTATATCAAAATGTTTTCGAATACAAGTTTAAGTATAATTAATTGTCAGAAAATCTAGGAAAAATAATTATATATGTTATCTTTTATGAGTCCGAAGTTATAGTGTCTTGAAAACACCTTTCAAGTGTAATGTAATGTAAAACTAACGCATCGATTGGTCTATTATTAAAGGTTGAAAAATATTCCATAGCTCAGTTATTTTAATTTTTTCCATTATAAAAACTGACCTTAAACGAAAGTTATTTATGTTTTTCATGACGTCAAGGAATATGAAGCAGTGCCAAAGATAGCGTTGTATCAAAACGAGTTTTTTACAGGTCTGCAAAATTCTTAATTGTTGAAACATTTTAATTTAACATTTAATTTTTTTATTTTAACAATAATTTATTCCTAAGTATATACAACAATTTCCGAAAAACTATTTGTACTGCTTATTTTATTATGCTTTGGTAAATTTAGTTTTTTTATCCGCGTTTAAATGTTCAGCACTGCTTTCACTATATATATTACTCACTTTTTTCAACTCTAATGATTTTTATCTGCACGTGGTCCATTTATATTTTGATTAATGTAATTTAAAAGTATGTAATCATTTCCAAAAGCGATGTGTCAAAATGTAGAAAATTAGTACAACTTTTCTCGAAGCTTTCATTTTCAAATTTGTATTTGCATATTATTACAAACATCCACTAATTTTACACTACAATATCGAACTTCAGCTATAGTTTCAATAATGGTCTCTTTAACACGTAGAAACGGTACAAAACTCAGTTGAAGAGGATGTTAATTTACACATGAACTGATTTCCTTGAGAACAGTAAACGCTGTTTCTTGAAATATAAATGCATATATTAATTTTCCTGATGTATTTGCATCTTGATTATTTTCATAAAATACTACTCAAAATCTCCACATGATTCGGTAACATGGATAGTAAAAGTTCCACAGTTGATGCTTTGCTTCTTTTCTTCTTCATTAAGATGTTATAAAATTGGATGAACACGTTTTTGTAATAGGTGCATCTAGGTTTATAATATCATTGTTTTTTTGTGTATGGCATCGGGTTGCGGATAGAGGGTCCATGTACCAAGGGGTTCTGCTGAATATGGTTACAAAAAATTAATAGGCAGTCGCGGACAACTGTCCAGGGGTGGTCCCGAAGGAATTAACCCCCAAGCAGAGGTGTGAAAACCGTGCCGAAAGCTGAATGGCACCTGGGTGAGGTGTCTCGAACGGTGACTCTGAGACACCGGGCGACCTTTTAGAGTAAGAAGCCTTATCCTTGTATGCGGAGCTCTATAAGGATGGACGAACCCTTCACTCTAGCTTCTTGTAGGAACAATAATGATAACACCAAACATAGTTGTAGTAAGTGCGGTTCAAAACAACCGAACGCGCAGCGCTCCCGATAATGGGTAGGCCAACAATGCCGACTACTCTAGAGCTGGGGGAGCCAATGAAGACGGAGTCAATGCGGTAGCCCAGTGGAGTCTTGGGGCTTTTAGGTGGACGGAGCGACAAAATCACGACTTGCTAGAATGCTACGAAGCGAGTGTAACCCCTCAACGAGAGAATTACATGGCACGACTGCATGCTCTGTGGTGCGACAAACACCCAGAGCTATCGCACTTTTCGCGTCAACGTCTGCGAAACCATGCCGAAGTACTCCAAAAAAGGGGCTATGC
>JAAAKG020136554.1:0-13162 GCA_010014905.2 Druon quercuslanigerum
TGAAATATAAGTATAAAATATATCTGGTGTAATAGTATTAATAACGGAATTAATATTCTGATATTGCATATATAGAAAAATTAATCGTGGGAAACATTCAAATCATTAAATTCACCATGTTCTCGAATTTCTTCAAAATGCGGAATAGTTGATATAATATTAATATTAATACTTTTCTGTGTAAAATTAAAATTATATATTAATTTGAAATTGTTTTCATTGGATGGATATTCTTTAGCTTGCATTATATTTTTTCTTTTAAAGGAAATAAGATTACATGTATGTACCCGATTTCACGGAGAAAAATGTTTGTCAATGTTGTGAATATTTGAATTTCAAAAGCTGATAAAATGATAACGTGAATTATCAAAAAAATTGCCAATTATTTCTTCAGTGTGTGATATTGTTTAAATTAAAAATAAAAGGGAAAATATTTGTATTATAAATCTGTCTGTGTTATATTGTTTATTTGTTAGAGGCGATGAAACTCACGTTCAGAAAGCACCCCGATTTTGTTTTTTTATTTATAATTTATATATAATATTGAATTTATTTATCGTTTGTGAGAGGCGAGGGGCACTTCTTTTTATTTTTTCATTCTCAAAATTTTTTATAGGTCGTTTTTGGTGGTTTTTTTATGCCTTTCAGGGTTTTTCCACCGAGCCAATATATTTCGTACATATAAAGCATAATATTTCTAAGATTTTTTTCAAAATTATCCGCTTTTACAGTTGTGTTGTTGTTTAGTTTTAGTTTTGTTTCATACAAAAATGTACCTTTCGTTCTGCGTACAACAAAATATTGATATATGTGGTCAGTAATGACCAATTACTGACCAATAAGGGTACAAGACTTTAATTGACACGTCTCTAGCCAGCCTTGAACTTACATGTAGGTGATATAATATATTTAAGCGGTATTGTACAATATACAGATTTAAATTTTTCCCGCGTCTCCTGTGATTATCGATACACGACCGCCGAAGTTTGCCGACCGGCAGTCGGGCACCTTCGAGTTTTCTGACTTAGAAAAGGAGAAATCTGTTTGCGCGCGCCACCCAGTCATGTATATCGTCTCCTACTCTTTTCACACGGACGTAGACCTGTCATAGTATTGGAGTAAATGCGGTTTCAGATCTGGGATCAATCAGGCCCTGGCCACTCATATAGGCAACCTTGAAGTATTATAGGTCTGATCCTGTTCTAAGTATACGCTAGATGGCGCAGCGTTGCTTCCCCTGTCCACACCGCGCAAACCCGTCACCCCTAGCAACGCGCGAACCGCTATGTTTGTTGTTTTTCGCCGGTGATCACGTATGAGGTTTAGAGGTTATTTTAATTAAAAGCAAATTAACGTTTTATATTTTAATAAATTATTTACAGTTTCCCTACTTTTTCCAATAATTCTATAAATGTGAAAATATTATTTATTGCTACATATTTTCCTACATATTTCCAGCCTGATATTGTTTAAATCCTACAATTATTATACAATAAATTGGATTTATCTTGCAACAAAAACTGATTTGAAACATACTTTCACGATATTCTATTTCTCCATGAACCATACGTTCATGAAGAAAGAAATAAAAAAACAAATATAAATACATAATAATTATCCTTATAATTATTTATGATTTTTTTGTTTGTTTTTTCTATTGCTTTCTTCATTTCATTTACTTTTTTAAGTTAATGATCTAAGTACTATCTAGAAGTAATGTGACGTCATCGATTATCTTATCATAGGGACCCGAGTATACGCTAGATGGCGTCTATGATCCTTCATTTCAAAAACATTGAGTGTCCACTGCCTGGGATCACTGTGCCCATGGTCTAGAGCAATGGTTCTTAACCGGTGGTCCGCGGACCACTAGTGATCCTTGGAAGCATCTCAAGTGGTCCGCGAGCCATGCCAATAAATAAGTGACAAGTGTCGACACAACATTACCCGAGCGCGTAACACGCCCAACTGCGACTCGAGGCGCGTGAGTGCGAGGGAGAACACATGCGATGCGTGACAGAATGAACAGGACATACGGCTGGCGCGGCACGCGCCGTCTCTTCTCAGTTTGACATGTCACGTTCGTCAGTTCTCTTTTAGTTTTAATTACAGTGATTGATGATAGTACAATAGTGCTCAAGTACCGTTTGTTCGAAGTCAAGTTCTGAGCTTTTTCTTACCTACTTACTTTTAGTTTTAAAGTTCGATATCTAAGGCAAATATTGTTGGTCTAAGAAGGATATTAATAGTTAATAATTAATGCAGATGTAAACACCTACGTAAGTAAAATAATCCTAGCTTATATGTACTTTGTTCAGCTATGTCACAAGTTGCAACTGAATGTTAATACCGTTAGAATTTTGTAAAAACTTGTGTCTCATAAATTACACAGGCCAACATGGTTTTGTTGTTGGAAAGTGAAGGGTTATTTACGAAGTAATTTTTCACAAATTTCATCACAAATTATATTAAACTGGGCTTTACTTCAATAGTAATAAATGGGGAAACTAGACCTCAATGCGTTTTACAATTAAAAGATGCATTCACATTAAAACAGCTGTAGTGTTATTGATTCGTTCAAAAAGAGCGTATTCTTTAAAAAAAAATTTGCGATTAAAAATTTTATTGCAACTTCTGCCGGTTTTGAAAAACTGACTTTGCTCATTTACAATTTTTTTTACGATTTAAACTTACACATATGGTCTACATTTCACCAACCTTTAGCAGCGTTGTGTGTTGGTAGGATATAGTTGATATAGTTGAATAAAAAATATAATTTTTTAAATTTGATTAATTTTTAATAATTATTTAAATTTTTAAGAAATTTTTTAAAAAGTAGATTTTTGGAAACCCCACACACAACATGAAAAAAAAATTAAATAAGCCAAGTTTTTATGAGAATATGCACATGCGACCGGGCAGATTTGTTCACTGTTAATGTTATTTTTTACGAATAAAACAAAAACTACACATCCTATCAAAATATCACCAATAACAAATTTGTAGATCTTTTTTAAATGCACAATTTTGGTCTAATCATCATTTGTCGTATCTTGCATAGTTTGCCCGTAAAATGGAACTTTTTATTTTTTAGTGTTTTGTGTGCCAACCATATAAAAATATAAACTTTTATTGTAAATACTCCTCCATTCCAAGTAACCAAATAAACCTTTTATATTTTTTATTTGAAATGTGTGCCGATTCTTTTATTAATTTCAAAAACAAGAATTGACACAAAACATTTTGGTCCTTCGGTTCGCGGATATTTTACATCTCGATCGCGCTTTCGATACAATTGCGTCGATCCTAAAAGTGTAAAATATTGCTTTTGTGGAATAATAAGTTATAATTACTTTGCCATAGTAATTTCAGAACATTATCAGTGAACTTATTGATTACTAGTGATTTCAAATCTAGCAGCCGCGAATTTAGTGATTGTGAGTGATTTTAAAACTAGTAGCTGTAAACTCAATAACATTTCCAGTGATTCTGTGATATATTTCAAGTGCATTTAGAAATTTCAAAACTAAAAACCGCGTGATTTCAAAACTCAAGGGCTTCTAAAACGGTTATCAAAAATAAAGAAAAATATTCACAACAGCAAGCCAGCACCGACAAGAAGGAGGAGTTCCAATCCTTAACCTGCGGCATCCAGAGAGAGACAGTTCCATATTTCCATTCTCAAGGATTCAGAACCTGGAAGTTTCAGCCTTCCACAATTTCTTCCAGTAGCAAGTTCCAGCCTTTCGCAATTACGTACCAGCGAGGGAAGTTTCAGCCTTCTACAATTTTTCCAGTAGGAAGTTTCAACCTTCCGTACAATCGATTCAAGCAAAGGAATTTCCATCCTTCCACAATCCATTCCGGTAGAAACTTCCAGCCTTCCACGATTAAGTACCAGCGAAGGAAGTTTTAGCCTTCTACAATGCGTTCCAGTTTGAAGTTCCCACCTTCTACCATTTTTTCCAGCAGGAACTTTCAGCCTTCTGTACAATCCGTTCCAAGCAGTGGTTCGAGTTCAAGTCTTTCACCATCGGAAAACGAGGTCTCATTATTCCACATCATTTTCAGTACAGAAGATTCTTCAAACAATCAACTTAGTCGTCAAAGTAGTAAGTCAAATTGCTAATAATGTATTACGATATACCAAATTCCTTGTTTCTGTGTTCTTTGTCACATTATGTGTTGAAGTTCTTTTTTGGAAAACTGCACATCTGCTGTCAAGAGTTCTTTTTTCTTTGTTTTGTATCTAGAAGCTATGGGTTAGTTTAGAAGGTCTACCAAATTTTTCCTTCCGCCCAAGTGTAATAAAGTAATTTAAAGGGTCTTATAATAGAGAGTGCAGTTAACACGATGTTGTCTGAAAAGGAACTATCATAAATCTGTAGTAGAAATTTATGATCCTTGTCTTAATTTGTCTCAACTTGTGTACTCGCGTAAAGTTGTATTTGTCAGGTCAGTTATGGAAACATACCTTTGCTTTAGAACCTTCGGGGGGTCAGCTGGTTGGTAACGCTGCCAGTGTGCACATCGGGAAAAGTTGTTGACATGTAATTGCCCCTTATCTACATTTTGTAATTCTTTTCTTTATCATTAAATACATTCTTATCATACACTATCCACCTCTGTTCATTTCTTGACATAATCTCAACAGGTTATGGGCCTAGAGCCGCAAAGTGCGTGATAAGTTCGTGATCTGATAAAGAAGTGCGTGCCGTGTGAAATACAGTGACTTGTGTTGTGCGAAAAATTTTACCAAAATGGAATCAAGCAGTGTGAAAGTTGAGAAGCTGCGTGGCAAAGAAAATTGGCTCCAGTGGCGTTTTGTTATGCGTACACTTCTTGAGGAAGATAACGACGTTATCAGTGTATGTGAAGGAACGTTGAATTATCCAGGTGCGACGGGTAAGGACGACGAATTAAAGAAGTTCTTAAAGGCGGATAAAACTCCACGCAAAACGATTGTTACGGCAGTAGATAAAAAACCTTTAGACTTACTCTTGAGTTGCACAACAGCATACGACATGTCGAAGAAGTTGAGCGCGATTAATGATATGAAATCGGATGAAAATTTAAGTACGGTCCACAAGCAGTTTTTCGACTTCAAATGGAAAGAATCTGAAAGTGTTGCGTACAACTTTTCATAACTAGAGCAGCTGGCAGTAAGAATGAAGACTCTCGGTAGTAAAGTGAGTGAGAAAATGTTGATAATGAGAATTTTTACGACTCTACCGAAGAAATTCAATCATTTTCACAGTGCATGGGATTCTGTGCATGAATCGAAGAAAAGTCTAGAAAGCCTGACCACACGATTGATGACAGAAGAGTCAAGATGGAAAGAAGAGGACTACGTTGAACAGTCATCGGTGGCACTTTCGACAAAAGGTCATTACAAAAATGATTATAAGAAGCAAGGAAATAACGGAAAGCAGATTATTTGTTTTAATTGCGGAAGAGTTGGTCATATGAAGAAAAATTGTGTCCGGTGTTTCATATGCAAGGGTAAGGGCCACACGAGTAAGAATTGTAAAAGCCAGAAAGATAACAGCGCAAACAATTGGCGAGTGAAGAATGAGCAAGAGAACAGCAGCAGAGGAGCAGGAGAGAAAATCGCTTTGCTGGGAAATACGACGCAAGTGAAGAACGATGACATCTGGGTAATTGACTCCGGTGCGACAGAACATATAAGAAAACGGCGAGAATGGTTAAGCAATTATGGAGAATTCAGCGAAATGGTGCAGGTAGAAATCGGAAAAAATTAGTTGCGACATTGCATGATGTTTTGCATGTACCCGAGATGAGAAATAATTTGTTTTCGGTTAAATATGCAGCGACAAAAGGCATTGACCATAATGTTTGTAATTACGGTAAAGAAGTGTTGTTTTTACGAAAAGGAAAAATAATTGCGAAAGGGTCGGATGTCGGTAACCTATATAAATTAGATATACGGGTTATAGAACCGTCGAGTTGTAACATTAGTAGCAAAGTAGAATCAAACTCTGATACGCTGCAGTTGTGGCATGAACAGCTTTGTCACCAAAATTTTAGGCACGTTAAAGAGTTTCTTAAAGGTAATAACATTGAAGTTACAGATAACAGTGATTTTGTTTGTGACGGATGCGTGTACGGTAAGCATCATCGATCAAGTTTTCATAATATAATTGAGCGTGCGACAAGACCTCGCGAAATTATCTATACAGATGTATGCGGACCGATGGAAGTAGAATCATTAGGAAAGAAATTTTATTATCTCATTTTTAAAGATGATTTTTCAAAGTTCAATAAAATTTACTTCTTACGACATAAGTCAGAAGTGATTGATAAATTAAAAATTTTCTGTTCCGAAGTTGAGAATCAGTTTGATTATAAAATTAAAGAATTGCATAGCGATGGCGGTAAAGAATTCGTCAATAAAGCAGTCGAGAACTTTCTAAATGAAAAGGGAATTAGACATACAATTAACGTTCTGTATACTCCAGAACAAAACGGTGCCACCGAAAGAGAAAATAGAACGATTGAAGAAGCTGGCCGTTCGATGTTGCATTCAAAAGATAATATACCTTTGTACTTGTGGGCCGAGGCCATGAGTACTGCAGTGTACGTGATCAATAAGATGGGACCGACAAAACAAAATAATAAAACGCCGTATGAGTTGTGGTACGGGAAATCGGCAGGAATCGAAAATTTTAAACTTTTTTGGGACGGAATGCTTTGTGAAATATACCTGCGGAGAAGACAAAAAAAACTTGCGCAAAAGTTATTTAGCGGGTTATGTAGATGATGGAAAAGGCTACCGTGTGTATGTACCTGAGGTAAGAGATGTAATAATAACCCGTGATTTAAAGTTTAAGCCGAAAGAGACGTGCATGCAAACTGTAGATTTGAAACTGAATAAAGCTGTTGATCGGGATGACTCGCGTGAAAATAACGTTGACAAGACGGTCGAAAGAGTTGCGTGCAAACCGGATAGTGATCATGAGTATGAAAATCAGCCTCAATCCAACAGTAATGTTGGACTGCGTGAAAAGTGTGTAACCAAACAAACTAAATTTTATGGTTGTCCAGTTGTACACATAGCGAGAAGAGCACCCTTTAATTATAATGAAGCGGTAATATCTAACGAGAAAGAATTATGGCTGCAAGCTATGCGTGATGAAATGAAGTCGCAACATGAGAATAAAACTTGGATTTTAGTAGAAAAACCGAAAGATTGCAAAATAATTAGTAGCGGGTGGGTTTATACAACTAAGTCAACCCCTGATAATTCTATTCGGTATAAAGCGCGACTTGTTATAAAAGGATGTTCACAAAGAAGGGTTATAGATTATAATGAATCTTTTAGTCCTGCTGCTCGTTTTGATACAGTCAGATTTCTGTTTAGTACTACAGTAAAGCTTGATTTACGTCTTGGTCAATTTGAAATTGTAACTGCATTTTTGTACGGAAAATTATTAGAAGACATTTACAGGAAACAACCAGAAGGTTTTGACGATGGTACAAATCGTGTATGTAAATTGCTAAAAAGTTTATACGGTTTAAAGCAAGAACCTAGATGTTGGATGGAACATTTTACAAAATTTATTTTTAAATTAAATTTTAAACAAAGTCAAGCAGATCCTTGTTTTTATACGTACCATGACAATAGTTAAGTAATGTTTCTTGTTTTGTATGTTGATGATGGTTTAATAGCAGCCTCTGATCAAACATTAATTGATAGATTCTTCAATGAATTAAGCAAAGAGTTTAAAATGAAGAACACAACGGACGTAAAGAGATTTCTTGGGATGGAAATCGATAGATTGAATGACGGATCGAAATTTATTCATCAAAGTAAATATATTGAAAATATTTTAGAAAAATTTAATATGAGCGAATCTCAGGGTGTAGTAACTCCTATAGATGTGAACTGGTCAGATACTAAAGAGAATGATAGTGTCTGTAAGGCTCCTTATAGAGAAGCCGTAGGAAATCTCATGTTTTTACCAAAGCTAACAAGGCCAGATATTAGTTTTGCGGTGAATGTAGAATCGAGGAATCTATATAAACCTCGCGATTCTCATTGGCAATTAATTAAGCGAATTTTACGTTATATTAAAGGCACTTCGGATATGGGTTTATTGTATACAAGAACATCTGGTATTGTATGTAAACATGCGAGTGCGGCCATTATATGGCAAAGTAAGCGATAGCAATGTGTAGCTCAATCAACGACCGAAGCTGAGTATGTGAGTGCTGCTTCAGGAGCGAAAGAGTTGAAATAGCTTCGAAAATTATTTGATGTTTGTAAAATTCTTGATATTAATTATGTATTGTATGTCGATAATACTAGCGCTATTAAATTGATTAAGAATCCTAAATTCCATCAAAGAGGTAAGCATATTGATGTAAGATATCATTTTCTGCGTTATTTGTATTGTAAAGGCGAAATTGATGTACTGTATGTAAAAAGCGAAAAGCAAATAGCTGACATTTTTACAAAGGCATTGTCCAAAACCTCAATTCGAGTATTTGCGAGATGAATTGGGTCTTAAGTTTAAGAAAGATTTTTAACTCAATTTTCCATTAATAACAAAAGTTCATTATTATTTCTTGATTTACATATGATATTAAAAAGACACAATGAGTTACGGAATATGTTGAGAAATTCAATGTCAAACTAAATATCTTCTAAAAATGCTCGCGATACTTCCAAGTAATTTTATACAGTTGGCTTTCATTAAATCACAACATTTTATTTTATTTAAAGATTTCAATTCGATACTAAATAATTATTGTATTAATAGTGATAATCAAATGATGATGCCTCTGGTATAAAATACAGAACTTTCAAATTCGATTGAATATTGATTATTCAAGTTCTACTATGATTTTTAATTCCATTATACCTCATTTCAAATTTCTAAACTGTCGTTAACTATCTTTCACGGTATTGTCGAACTTTGTCAAAAATGTGCATTATTTACTCAGTCAATTTTCAAACGCTTCTACGCTTTTAGTAAAAAATGCTTGGCGAAACAGGCAACCTATTTCCACACTATTCACATCTTTATCATCACTTCAAATATTTCAAATATTGTCGTATGATTCCTTGCCGAAAATGCAGGAAGCGATATTAAGTAGCAACTCGAACTACTCAGAATTTTGTTTCGCTCGATAACTTTTACGCTGAATCAATTCCACGAATAATTTAAGAACATCCCTAGTTCAAAGTCTTCACAATAAGGACAAAAACCTTCCTTGTCGAACTCTTCTTAATTATTGCTCTCAGTACTAATTTATTACTGACGAATCTATATTGATTCTAGATCCGTACACGAACGATTAAATTTTCAACTCAGCGGAATAGACAATCGGTTAACAAAAATCTTCTTCTGTTAGTTATCTACTTTTCATCTGTCGA
The DNA here is from genome assembly GCA_010014905.2 of Druon quercuslanigerum. Classification (NCBI taxonomy): domain Eukaryota; kingdom Metazoa; phylum Arthropoda; class Insecta; order Hymenoptera; family Cynipidae; genus Druon; species Druon quercuslanigerum. The sequence continues at coordinate 9,401 of JAAAKG020136554.1, forward strand.
AAACAGGAAATTATTTCAATTTCAAGTAACATTAAATAAATTTCTTCTATGAAATACAATCTCGAACAAATTATATTAATTAAAAAAATAGATCATCTCTTGTTTCAGGGATACTTTTGAGTAAAATGCCTTTCAGAGCATCAATCGAAAATACTTACAAACTTCGAACAAATTACGTTAATTCGAAACTGTTATTTTTAGTTTCAAGGAAATTTGAAGTAAGATGCCTTTCATAGTATTAAATAAAAAATTTCCAAATTCAAAGGTTATAATTACAGCTTCTCTGGAATTTCATACAACAGAAGCTGTCAATACATTAATTGGCTAATTTTCTTATGAATTTTTATGCTCAAATCAACTCCGCCTGTTGAAACAAACTACTGCCCTTCAGCAAGCCGAGTGCTGTTGGGTCATCACCAGGCGTTTCACAAACCCTTGATCCATGCGAAGAATTCAATTTTTTATTTTTTCACAATTTTATGATATTTCATAAGTCGCCGATTCTAGATAAATTTAATTCAGAACGGCCGTCCAAAATACGTTTCAAACCTAAAACTCAAGTTGGTTAATGATAAAAATATTTTAACGGTGATTCAAATAATACCTTTTAGAAATTTTATTTATTCGAAAATAATTTGAGAAATCACATTTTATTACGAGCTTCTATGCTCAGGTCAATTCCATTTCAGTACCTTTATAATTTTCTTCCAGTTTTATAAAACCTCATGAGTTTCCGATTCTAGATGAGTTCTAGCCAGAAAGATCTTCAAAAATACTGATTTATATATTTTCTAAATTTCAATTTGAATGAAAAAGTTACTTCTACGTTACACTTTCCAGAATCTCATTCACTCAAACGTAAGTTCGAGAAGAATAAAATTTCAATTTGTATATTTTTAAATACAATAAAAGATGTCTTCAAAAAAGTGCATCTGAATTTGATTCGTATGATCGATATTCCAGACCTTTTAGAACTTAAACTAATTTCAATTTAAAGACCTTTATACTAATTTTCAATTACGAAACAATCAAAATGAGGTTCAAAATTCTGTGTCAAGGAAAAACGTCATTTTGCATTTTATATCACAAATATGTGAATTTTATTGTCCATATTTTATATTACATTCGATATTTTGTTCTCAAAATCAATATTTTGTTCATTTTTTAGGAACAAATGGCACGCGTTGTAATGAATTTAAATGTATACCACGTGTCATATATCTTTCTTCGCGTAGTTTTCCATTAATTGTGTCCACTTCAATCTTCAAGCCAATTTCAAATTTAAACTCTCATTTCAATGTCAATCGTCGCAATCTCGAGATTCGATGTTAGTTCACTTTTCAGTTAGTTTGTCGTTAAGCTATACGAAAATTTGTATTGTCCGTATGTATAAAATTTAATGCGTGCCTATCTTATTAGAATCAGATACGTAAAATGTCAACTTTTTTTTTAAATCACGTTTGTTTCGAATTTCTTTCCAGAATATTGTATGCATTTACAGTCTAAACATCGATACAGAATTGTTCGCTTTTAACGCATGTTCAGTCCTGAACAATTTTTATATTTCCAAGAATTTTATGCGAAAGAGAAAACTTTACTCTTCGTATGGTATTTCAAAGAGGCACGTTTATATTAGTATTTTGTCACCAACAAAATCTTAACCATTACAATGTTATTCTTTATTTTTATTTACAACAGGACCGATTTAGACTTAAGATGATTTTGGAAACTTTTAACACTTTAATCCGTCTAGTTACATATACGTGTCTATATTTTTGATGATAATTTATGGTGCTCTTTGAATAACCAGGCTTCGTGGGTTTTCCCCCGGGGATTTCCACTTCGTCTCTTTCCGACTGCGATCGGAAGTTCATGGCCGCTTCTATGCGGGAGCCGAAACAGGCAACTGGAAAGCTTCGAAAGTAACCGAAGGCGGCTTCGTGCCAAATTTACATGGCCCAGAGACATTGGGTCAGTGTTATTGTTAGACAGATTTTCATTATCTCTCCTCAAGAGAACATCTCTCTCACAGCTGACCGATGCAGCTCGTTGCATCGAGTCAGCACAACCGTATAAAAATGTAAACTTTTACTGTAAATACTCCAATATTCCAAGTTATGTAAATACAGTCTACTAATCAAATAAACCTTATATATTTTTAATTTTAAATGTGTGCCGATTCTTTTATTAATTTTAACAATTAGAATTGACACCCAACACGTGCGTTATTTGGCTGAAAATGTTCATTTTTTTTTTGGATTTTGAATTTAAATTTTCCTTTTATAAAATAAATTCATTAAGCGAAAATGATTGTCTTAAAAAAACCTTTATTTTAGGATAGTGAAAAAGTATACCAAATGCCAATCCAATCTGTCAAATCTTTCGAAAGTTATCGTGCTAACAAACTAAATATCTACAAAGGTGCAACCCAGATACACAGGTGCACCGACACACAGTCACACAAAAAATCAGACACATTCGTAAAAACCTGTTTTTCGGATTGAGGGGGGCTCGAAACGTGGACACTTGACAAAAACCGTGGGGGTCAAATTTTACACAAACCTAATACCTTCTCTGGATGAGAATGTAAAAATATTAAACAAGAACAGTAAAATGTTCAAATTTGAAAGAGATTAAGAATGTTCTATTTCATAGAACCCTACCGGGTTCGTTAATGAACTAATTATGGATAAATATCCCATTTATAAATTTTTGTATCACGTACTGATGGATAATGTGTTTGTGCTGTGACAAGAATATAAATTTCACCTAAAAATACACTGCAAACACCTAGTTTTTAAGAAGTTCACGTGGCCGGTAAAATTTAATCTCAAATTATGATAATATAAAACATTGTTTTGTAGTATACTTTGCAATTGATTTATTGTATGTGAATTTATACTTCCTTCAATTTTAAGTATTTTTCTTCAATATTTCACACGAAAAACTTTGAAAGGTAATGAATCTTTTGATGTTAGGGTTCTACATTGTATTATTAGAGTCACTCCAGTATAGCTCGTGATACTCGTTTCGGAAACATTTCCTTTACCATGAAAATACGGTGCTTTCCTGTTTGCTATGCAATAAACTATTTTGAAATATACAGTAATGTTATCATGCCTTTTTATATACTTATGCATAAAAAAGGGAAAACTTAAAAAAAATACCGAGACGCAATATTTTTCATTTCTTCATAAAAATGTCAAACACTAACTAACTAATCGAGATTTGAAAATTTTTTTTTCTAAGTTTGAAAGTCTCAGATGAATGTCATAGGCTTTTATAAAATCGTATTCAACGTTGTGTTGTAACTATGGGGCTGAGTTGAGAATATAATGTAAATAAGAATACGAGAAAAAGCAGAAAAGTTGTCAGAGATCATAAAAAGGATCAATATTTTTAGATTTTAGTTTTGGAAAAACAATTTGTACTTAACATTTGAACTAATATTTTCCTTCTTCGAATCTAGAGTTTCTGGCAATGGCAACCAATTATAGTATAATGATTATAGTATTACAATAATAGCATCACACTTCAGAATTTAAAGTAACCTATATTTCTTATTAAAACATATAGGTTGCTCTAAATTTAACATGTAGATATCTTTATAATATTTCACTATTATGTCTATGTCATGTACAATTGCGGCTAAATTTTTTTAAGTAATTGATTAATATTTTGTTTGTATTAAGGGCATGCGACACAGCGAAATACCTATATTACCGACTCACTTTTTCAGTTCACTGAATATTTTTTTGGACC
>JAAAKG020136556.1:0-13162 GCA_010014905.2 Druon quercuslanigerum
TCGTCCTCGTGTTTTAAATACTCGTATGATAATATTAAACTTCGGTATTTTAATACGAATAAGTGTAATAAAATCTCAGTTTTCCCTATTTTGCAACGATTTTATACTAAATTCTAATTCAGTTTTTTATTTATTCTAACAAAAGGTGTATCAGTGTATAATTGAAAATATGAGCTTCTTACATTTTCCTTATAACAGACAAATGTGTTAAAATAATAATAATAAATTAGTCTGTGATAAGGAAAATGTAAGGAGCTGCATAAATGTGACGTTCTTAAAGTTTATAGAGTTTACATCCAATTATTAGAAGTATATTTAACAACACGTTCTGTGATAATCATTTTCTTGCGATTCCCTTGTTGTTATTCATTTATTATTCTAAAATTCTACTTTCTGATAATCTCATTTTCTTGAAACTAAAAGAAACTACAGGGCACATTTCCATTTCCCATCTAGTACCAAGCTTTTAAATTGTATTACATTTTTACCCATATATTATAAGTTGATTAATAGCACGTTTAGCGGTAATTAGTGCATTGCAGCCTACCTGGTCACTGACTGTTTATTATCATTGGTCTCTTGGGAACACGCATAGATTGAGATCGAAATAATGTAAGTACGTTAACCAGCTCCATCTAACAATTGGTAACCGTCGTCTTGCATGGTCTAGAAACCTGAAGCGTTCTTTTGCCATTTGTCTCTTTCCTCTTTTCCTCTCGATGGGGGCCTTCCTATTTTCTCTGTCCTTCCTCTTTGCCTTGGTTGGATTTTCTTTAGTACTTTTTTGCCCACAATGGGGACCTATAAACTGAGCAATTTGTTGCTACTACAGCCGGTAATCTTCAAGGCTTGAATACCAGGAACGCGGAACAACGCGTACGAGCGTTACGCCTGCGAAGGTATCGTTCGCTTCTCGGAGTGCATCTGCGGGACTTAATTAGGATCGTTCGGAAAGGCAATAGGATTCTTCGTTGATCGTTATTCAATTTCTGGAGGAAACAGGATAAGGATGGAGTGCAAGGATTTTTTTTCATTTGCTTATAGGTATTAATATTAGGCCAACTGCTTTTTAAAACCCATGTTGCGCTGGAATGCGGCAAATTGAAAAAGTCATTAGCTAAGTGTTCTAGGAAGATAATCGTACTTATAAAATTGTATTTTAAATTATAGGCTACGGAACGCCTTCGACGCAAATTAAATTGTCACTTATGAGTACTATGTCTTCATCGTTTGCATATATAATTTATTTTAACAATATAATTCATCTTAGGATATAATTTGTTTTAATAATTTATTCATAAAAGTTGCATTTTTACTTTGCACACTAATACTTTAATTTAGAAGTTCTATATTTATCTTCATAATAAAACTTTCATGAACCTCTATTATTTTCTGCCTCTTGTACAAAAAATGAAAGTAATATTATAACTGTTAATTTAGTTCTATTCCTATAACGTTTTTAACGTTAATGACATATTTTTATACATAATCCTATTTGAAAATATAGTGGAGAAAATAGCTAAACACAGAGAGACTTCAGAAAATATTTAACGGTAAGTTTTTCCTTAACACGAGTCCATTAATGTCTCAGCAGCAATTAAAATGTCCACATCGAAATTTTCTAATAATATTCTTGATTTATTGTTCTATAGATGTCAATTCTGATTCATCAATCACCTGAGGGGTAATAAAGTTTGAGTATCATCCACCTGCGACACTTGCCGATAAGAGATTAACACTATTGTATAGTTGTATGCATATAACGGCTTTGAACAATTAAAAAACTTTGAGTACCCGACCGAGCATCCGGAACTCGAAATGACCGAGCAGAACGTGAGCAAAAGCATATGTATATACAAAAAAATGTGATACAAACCTGTGTTTTCTCACGAAATTCTCACTGCTTGTTATTATCACATTTCTGTTTAACAAATTATGCAATTTTCTAAAGGCCGAGATGTACCTTTGAAATATGTTTATCATAATTAAGATCGTGGGTGGTGAGACTGCAAGTTACAAAGGCTCGAGTTCAGCGATTTCTGTAGTTTGTGTTCACCTTAAATATTTATATTTCAATATCGTGACGTAAGCTATTGTCTTCTTTAATTACACATTTAGACTATTTAATTTTTAATTAACCGCTTCTATTCATTATATAACTCAAATTTTATTGTCTGAATATATTTTGAATTATAAAAAACGGAAAGCATAAAGTATCAAATATATTTGACTGTTTGGCATGAAATTCTGAAAATAAAATACGGTTGTTGTCATGAAATCGCGTTCCAGTGTCCGTAGTAACTTTGCATTAGAACGAAGAGACGACAAATAACGGTCCGTTCCAAGTAGCGCCCTGTGTAAACGTCATCAGTATTCTCTCATTATCGTGAGTTGTTATAATAAATAAATGTTACAGACAGGGCCGAATTATGTGGCTTTACAATCATTTGCAGCTGTATAATTTTTCTATGATAAAGGTACAAGATTGATTTTGAATTAAAATTCCAGTAATTTGATTTAAATTATTGTTCTTAAAAGAAACTTGTTAGGATTTGCGGACTGATAGGCATTTCAGTAGATTAAATTCGCATTAAACGGTTTACAATATTATTTATAGATATAGTGACTTGCAGTCTAGTAAACTGAAATCATGTCACCTATCAATCTCGATCGTACCGTTTTCACTAGTTTATGACCATTATTATATTTGTTTGAAATAAAAGAATTATTGGGTCGGTCCAATACAGTTTTGTTTGATTTAAATTAATCAGTTCCATCTACAACAGTACCCTACTTTATTATTGTGTTACATTTTAAGAATTGATTTCGACAAAATTATTATTGAATTCGTAAATTATTTTATTTTGCAGTGATTTTGTCTATTTTTTTACCTGTAACAAAGTGAAATTATGATGGGGCTCTTTTGCTTAATTTTTTCAACTTGCAGGTCTTTAGATTTAAGAAATTATTTACTTTTTAATTAATAAAGACTATTTTTAAAATTGCTTTAAAGCTGATGCACCAGCATCAAATTTTGCGAAGTGTTTCCTCGTTTCTAAATTCGGGATGAGGAGTGACATATTTTTCATAAGATTATGAAAGTAGTTTCGAAATTTCAGGACTACTAGTTGATACGCTTTACCATTCTGGTAATTTTTCGAGAGGACTAGACAAAGCCAAAATTTTAATTGTGTTCTCCTTTAAAGGCTTGCATTAAGTGGCATTTTCGAAGCTTTTGTTTATTGATATGAAAATTAAATTTTTAATGTAAAATATCTTCTTTTTTACAAATTTGAATGCTTGTTTTGGCATTTTTTTATTGCTAAAATTCTAAATTAATCAATTTTGAAGGATTCGCGAGTGTGCAAGTTTCAGCGCGCCTAGCGTGCCCGACTGTTGGTTCTTGCCCTTCGCGCACGGTCCTTATATTTCCCCTACATTTTTGCGCAGGCCTTTTAAAGTTAAAGGTCAAAGAATCGATAACTGTAATTTGGTGATTGTGAACTCTCTTACGTTAAAGCTCCTTCGGATTTAATAAACACATTCTCATCACGTATCTCGTGCTTTGTACTCGATTTTGTGGATAATGCCAACTTTTATATATTATGTTCAACTCTATTATAGTAAATGTATATTATATTTATTTCTGCACCTCAGTCTGGGTCTACTTATTGAAATATTGAAAGATTACTTGAATATTTGTTTCTTATTTTACATTAAGGTTTACTCTTAGCTACCCTGGAAAATGTATAGCATTTTAATACATTTAATTTATTACAATTCATAATATGCATTGGTATTGAAACAGAAGAATTTTCATTTTTTTATTCTCATAGTTTAAAAAATGATCTTTAAATGATAGAAAAATGATTAATAATAAATTGGTAGCTGTTTTTAGGTGCACAATTTTTGTTAGTTCCTTCTTTTGTATCTTGTATAGTTCGACCGCAAAATGGATCTTGAGTTTTTAATATTTTTTGGCGATCAAAATTGGAATTTTTGACTTTTCGAAAAAATTCAAAAAGTTGTTATGATAATCTTGTCGGACTCTCAAAAATCAAAGTTTTTTCATATCGTGTGTTGTTTGGCTGTAAATCTTCATTTTCGTTGTTTTTTTTGGATTTTGAAAATGCTATAACTCATACAATTTTCTTTTTATCGAAAAAAGTAATGAGGGTTACTTTTTCAAGTTTCTGAGCACTATGAATAGCTGTACATAGAATTTTTAAATCTTGAAAAAATGCTCTTAAAAATTTGGAATAAACTTTAACTTTTTAAATTACATCTAAAATAGCTGGCTAACGAGCTTGTCTTTTTATTTAGGTCTTTAAAAACTATGCCAATGCTCAACAAAATCAGATCATTTTTTTGAAATTTTTCGTGCCTACAGACTACAGACTATAGACAAAAAGATAGACACCTTCGTACAGATCGTTTTTCCTGACTCAGGGGTCCCGAAACGTGGAGATTTGATGAAAACCGAAAAACTAATGCCTTCTCATTAAAATAAGAAGGTAAAAATTTAGGATGCTAGGTGTAATTTATATTGTTTTTAAACGGTTAGGATTGATTATGTAATTGAGTTTTTAATTTCTTAAGTTTTATATTTTGACGCAATTGTACAATTTTTGACAATATTGTCATTTATAATTCTGAAAATGTTTTATTGTGATGTCCCGTATATTTAAAATAATTCATTTTTTGTAGTTTAAATTAAAAAACTTTTAATTTAATTTAGTAGATTTTAAAGGTTTTTGGGATTTAGTTGACATATTTTTACTCCTTGCTCTGAATGCATAATTTTTTATTTTTTATACTTATAATTCCAGATTAGTCTTTCAGGTTTCCAAACTTTTTCAGATGGCTTAATTTATAAATTTAAATTTAACTGATTTTATTTTGCTGGATTAATGAATATAGAAGTAAAATTTCAAGTTGTTAAATTTTGATAAATTAATTTTTCAATGTTATAATTTATGTAATTTCGAGTGTGTAGTTTTTCGATTTTTGGACTGCCATTGTTTGTATAATGTTGAACGTATGAATTTGAAATAATTGTACATATTATTAATGTTTACGTTTAAAATTTGGAATGCTTGAAGTTTATGTTTAATATTTTCTACTTCTTGAATATTTAAATTCGAAATTATCCTTTTTAAAATACATAAAATTTAACAGTTTATATTATTTTTTTAATACTTAGCTTGTTTGTTTTTTGTTCAGGTTGCATATTTTTCTGTAATTAGGGCTTATTCCTGTTTCGAAAAAAATCTGTCTTCAGGGTGAAAAATGGGCTAATTTTAATATTTTTTGTGTAAAATGTCTTTTTTTGGTGCTGGTTTTAGAATACAAAAAAAAGCTTTTCAAGCAAAAAACACATTAGAATCAAAACAAAAATAGGCTCACATTGTCTAAAAATATGTACCATAGTTCTAGTATTTATGGAATGAAGTGAGGCAATTCAATTTTAATTTTGGATCCTGGTTCCAACGCCCTTAAGTATACTATAAAAAGCAAAATACTTCTGTTTCTTCACAACTGTTATCAGTTTTTGGTATAGCAGTAGGTACTAGTCTCAATTATATTGCAATTTTTAGTTTTGAATTTTAAAGGCATGAATTATAGTTATATATTACTTAGCGATTCTCAAGAAAATGTTTTATTTTGGAAAATGTTAAGTAACACACAGAAAAAGCTAGGCGAACTTTTGCTACCTCTTATTTGTTCGTGTCTTCCTTCAGCTGCTGCTCGGGTAATGTTATATGTAGTTTTCTTTTGTTTAAAAACGCAATTGAAATTTTTTGAATTATAAATGTGGAGGCTCAATTTCTGGATATTATCTGACTCAAAATGAACCTAGCTTTTTTTAGTACAAAATCTCCTTCCTCACAACTTAACAGAAAATAAATAAAATACCCTTTCTTACTTTTGCAAGTACTGTAAGATTTAAACATGCCCTGAAATCTATATTTTATGCATATATCCTTTAAAACGCTTAGAACTTGTTTTATGTTACTGAAAGACGTAAGGAATTGAGGGTACATTATTTTTGGCAATATAATTGACATAATGCGAATACTCGTCAATCTGAGTTCCAATGAAGCATAAGACATGCGATCAGGGTTGTAAAACAAGGCTGCGTGAGTATAGAGGATGCGTTCGTGACGGTAATGAATAATGTGACCGCTAGGCACGTTCAGCGTTTGCAAGTGTTTGCAAGCGACAGCTGCTTCTATATATGAAATAAGCAGCCAACCATGGCACGAGTGTTATTTTGCACTTTGCTTTATTTGCAATCCACGCCAAAAAGGTTATCGATGATATTAGAAATGACCGACACGAACGTTTAGCGGCAAGAGAAGTGCTTCTAATTAGCAATTACTTCGTTCCACGCGATGCAGTCAATAAATAAACCTAGCATGCAAGTGGCACTATCCATTCTTTACATACAGCAATTTTCACTGTATTATTATTCTATTATAATAGTTAGAATCTTCAATATATGCAATATGTAAAATAACTAACATTGCTAATATTAAATATGCCGGAAGTAACTTAAAACTGAGGTTCCAAATTAATTAAAAATGAAATTATGAGTATCTAATCCTTCTCAATAGTTGAAGAGATTATTATTAAATCCAGGGCGCGGGAAAGGAAATGGCGTTCTGTAATTTATCACTCACTGTTGGCAATCTAATAAACCAGCAATACGTGTAGGAAGCTGGTGTCATCGTGAGTGCATAATGATGAAACGGCAAGAAAATACCGTAAGATACTCATCAATATGATAACGTTAGATGCACGCCGCATTTTTTTAAATTTCCGAATCTAGTTTGCATATAAACTTAATTTCGCTATTTACCTTTATATCGCAGAAGTTCGAAACTTCAGGAACTCCACAAATTTGCTGGTTATACATAGTTGAGTATTACTAATTCTAGGTACTAATTCTAGGTAGGCACTCGATGTTTTTAAACAAAATCGTCTGCGTTCACTTATAACACAGTCCGTTATTTTCCCGAAAAATTGGATACAAAAAATCTAATAAGTGTAACGTGTATGCAGTAAACGGAGGTCAGAGATTTACATTCAGCTAAAAAAAACTGCTTTGGAAGTGACTCATTCTATTATCTGAATACATTGCTCTTATTTTGTTTGAAATGTGTTATTTTATTGTCCGTGGCACAAAATTGTTCATAACAATAATTATTATAAATATATAATAATTAAACAGTTACAAAACCCAGAGTTAACAAAACTTTTGATTTTATACTCTTCAATCTCGTCTTAAATGGTCGTATAAGCTACTAAATTTATGGCCTAGCGTCTATAATTCTGGAATAACATTAGTTTATTCTCGAGTGGCACGCTTAGTATGTTTTATTGGGTGGTTGAACGTTTCCCAGCAAGTAAAGGAGGAAAAGTGGTTATACTTGTTCACTTCTGCTCAATTGCTAGAGGTAGAAGAACTCGTGTATCAAGAAAATGGTTGAATATGATGGGGTCCGAATATGGCACACTTCGTGTGCGAAATGTGCTAATCGGGCATTTTTAACGAATCGCGTGACAAGGGTAAGTCCATGATTCACATGACACATATCCGCGGATTAAACGCAGGATAACTTGCACCCGCAATAACGGCCTCCTTGTACGAAACGTGTTAACATAACGCGGTTTCTACAGTCTCATCGACATCCCCCTAACCCACCCAGCAGGCCAGTGGCGTAACCGACACTTTCTACGGTATCACCAACTGTCGCTCTACATTACGTATTTTTAAATTGATTAATATAATATAAAATATATGCATTTTCAAAGTAAGGCGAACTAAGAATTTGAGATGCAACATACAGTGTTTGAATGGAAAATTGATCGATTGCAATACTTAAAATTGGTAGAGTCTCATTTGCTATACACATCTGCATAATTAATCCTTACTTAAGTTCGATCTTTTTTTAACGAAGTAAGAATATGTAAGGTATATTAAGGACGAAAAAACAGGTAACGGGAAATTTTTTATTTACAAACGCTGTTAGAAATATTCTGAAATGTACGAAGATACTACACATGTTACAAAAGTAATGGAAAATTTCGAAATTATAACGGAAATTTCGTAAGTTTACTTTAAATTGTGAAAAAAAGTGTCGTAATTTTTTGTTGTATGTAACGGCATAAAGCGTCCGTTACTCGTTTTGCCAAATTTTTTGCTATAAATTTCGAACTTTTCAGCTACAATGTTTCAGAAAATTACGGTACTGTAACTGAAAATTACGAATTTTGTAACTGAATTTTCCCTAAATTATTTAAAATTTAAGATATTCGTAAATTAATATTCCTAAATTTATTCTATTTTTTCCGAATATTCTCATAATTTAGAAAATATGCAACGCGCAGCATAAAACTTCTGAAACTTTTTCCTAAAATTAAGACCAATATTTCTAACAGTGTAATACGATTTTAATTACTACATTTAACTTACAGAGAGGTTGACTGATTGAAAAATACGGTGATTTTTGTATCAAAATTTTTTGTAATTCACTTTTTTTTAAGATTGTTTTTATCATTTAATATTTTAGTTTCAAAAGTCGGCTATGGTAATAACTTGACCTTAAGTAACGATTAAAAAATTACCAAAAAATTACCAAAATTGCGTTTTCATTGTTAAACAAGTCGTTGGCATAACACAAAAATTCATTTAACCCAAAAAAAATATTTTGCTTGCGTATTATTCGTTTTTGTTAACAAATAATTGGGTTGCTCATACCAAACACTAGACCACGAATGTGCAAACACCCAAATCTTCCATTTTCAACATCTGCTGCTAGCAGCAGATGTGATAGGGGCAGCAACGTGATGTCGTAGTTGATCTATAACGTTTTTAAAAGTAGTCTTTAATAAAAATAAAGTTTAATTGTGTGGGAAATGAACAGGAATTTGAATCAGTGACTGGTATGTTTATGCCGATTTTACTACTATAATTTGGAACAGGAGATTTCGACGAAGAAGAAAAGAAATATAATTTTTACTTTTGGATAGGGAAATTTATTAAAGGATTATAATTTGGAGTTGGAGACAGAGAATTTAAGTGTAAAAATATAATTTTGATAAATGGAAGAGGGAATTTCCATGAGGTATTATCATTTTGACTTTTAAAAGGGAATATCTCAAAGAATTATACTTTTAACTTTGCAGCAATCAATTTCTACAAAGAATTAGAATTTTTACTTTGCGATATGAAGTTTTCTAAAATAATTACAATTCTGAGGTAGAAATGAGAATACAAACACAAATTTACCTTTAACTAAACCATATCGTTACTTCAACCAATTTATTTTACTCTTTTATACAAACATGTGGTTTATTCTAAAAACTATGTTTGTTGAACCAACAAAATATTTTATTGTGCACCCAAAAAAATTGTTGAGCTCATTCAAAACATTTTGGTTGCATTAATTAAACGTCCCAACAAAATCATTTGATTAGCTTCCCCATACGGCTTTGTTGATTCTATAATAAACAGACTTTGTTGGGATAACCAAACTTTTGTTCGGTGAACCAAATATTTTTCTTTGCGTGTGAACTTCATACAAAATTTTAAAGAAGAGATGTGAAGACAATTTTAGCAATAAGTAAAATTTGTTAAATAAACAATTCTTGCATGTTTTAAATTTTTCATTAAAAAAGAACTATCTAAGTGGTGAAAGTTTTTGGAATTGTGATAAACGGAATGATGCTTAATAACTCTACTGACAAACACTCAAAATTAAAAGGAAAAACAGGAAAATATTATGTTTTAATAAGGTCAAAACTGGGATTGAATTGAATTAAAAAATATCTATAGGTTTTGCGGTTTTTTTTCAATTACAGGTGTTCGTACATGAATCTTGATCAGTTTAACGGTACATACGAAGTTCTCCGATCCACATCGTCAGCGCTCGGCTGTGAGGTACGATCGGCGGATTTGGATAACGTCGGGAGATTATCGGAGCTATTCGGATTTTTTGATATAGTGATTTGCAATTTCCTCAACTGAAGCTTGCAATTTCTGTTAGCGTCTATCACAGAAAATAAAAATATATCTTTTTCTTCACTTTCTCACTGACTATTTTACTTTGTAAAATATTTGTATTGACTTATGTTCCTCAAGGTATTAATTTCTGCAATTGCTTTTATATTATTTGATAATATCACTATCAATTTTTATTATTCTGCGCTTTAATATATAAAATAGCAATCTCTGCTATTTTTACCAATTCTTGTTCTCAAGATATTAAGTTTTTATATTCTAATCGTAAAATTTCTTAAGTACGCTAACAATAATTTTTACATTTACATGATTTCTTCAAATCGTAATTCACTATATCATTGATTAATATTGAAATATCAAGTATTGTTATAAATTTTCTTTCAGTGTACAAAAAAATAGTGAAAATAGAACCTGATCTTCGATTTTCGGTAATTAGTGCCTTTACCCTACAAATATAAAAGAGGATGGCTACGATTGCAATTTTTAATTGTACAATGTGAATCCATTAAAATGAACAATTTTGATCTGAAAGGCATTGCGTTTGAAAGTACAATCCTTAATAAAATGTTATCGGTGCATATTTTTCTTATTAGTAATTTCTATTTGTATTGGCTCCCATTCAAGTATATAATATAGAAAGAACTCCTGCCTATGCCACTGTCAGTTCAACAATTGAGATCTAACAATAGCAGTGACCAGATTCGTGTACTACATGCACAATGGCGACGAGATGTTCCCTTGTTGATAATCATTTGACCACCTACGAGGCGCGGCAAGTGTCGATTCTGTTCGACAGTATACTAACTTATTGAAGTTTGATTTTTTGCCATCATGACAAAGCGAGCATGAAGCGACACTTGTTCTGATTGTCAGCCGATTACAATACAAAGCTGGAGCACATCGTACTCATCTTCACAGCTCAATAATGTCCACTCATATCAAAAAATAAATGGCCTATCGAATCCAAAAGGGATTCAATAGTTAATCTTTTTCAGATTAAGGCACCTTCACGCCCTTTTATCATTCCATAGGCAGACTAACAACAGCCTGTTCTACTTAAACAGTAACACTTTCACTGCAGGTTAAATATCGTTGAAATTAATTATCCTAATTCTTCTCTATGCAAAAAAAAATGTGAGAGAAAGTGTAATATGATTTTCCCTGAATAATCAGAGATGAAAGATCTAATTCGTTATATACACGAGCTTAGAGTAATGATATGCCTGGATAAAATGCACACCTTGATAAAGTCAGCTACTTGCGTTTTATAACACGTAATCTCTGAAGTGCCCTTGGTGTCCTAGCCTCGATCCTAGCTGCATACAACAAGCCAAACGGAAATTTGATATTTACTACCCGTTATACCTGGGTATTCTCAATAATGTCAGAAATCTCAGGATTCAGCAGACCAGGTAGAACGGTGTCCGTATTTATTTATTTTACAGCTTGCCTGCCTCCTACGCAATCTCTCTCCTAGTTCTACTATTCTCTTTATCTTAAGGCGTCCTCTCTCCTTTATGACGCCAATAATTGAGAAAAAAGTACTCCTTTACTGTCCTACCCATTCTATCAGAAATTGAAATCCGATGGGAGTGATCAAACCTCTGTATTATATTCTAAAACAAATATTTTTGATATAGGATTAAATAAGAAGAATAAAATTAGACAGTGGTAATCTTCGTCCAAATTTTAACACAGTTAGAATATACCATTATGAAAAGAATAATTTCAAAATCGAAATCCTCATTGCTATCATTAATTAAAAACTTTTAAACGCTCAAAAACAAATATTTAAAGTTCAAAGTTTAACAAATTTTAATATTAAATATTGTATAACAGTTGAATGACGCATAATAAAATGAAACACTTCTGCATTTAAATATTTAAAACGTTTGATATTTTTAGTTACACATCTATTTATATATGCAATTAATTATCTGAACAATTGATAATTAAATCGATGAAAATTTCAAAATTGTATAATTCTATATAAAAGTATTAAAAACGGAACGTACATTTAAAAAATGTATTAACTAGTCTACAATGTAAAATTTTTGAAATATTTATGTATGAGTGAACACTAAACCTGCTCTACAACTATAAATAGACACATTAACACTTGATAACTCAGTTATGTAAAAACTGACTAAATTTAAACAATGCCAAATGAATACATACTTTGAGTTGAGCTTATTAAATGCGAAAAGTTTATCATTTCTGCCCGTAAAATTATAACAATGACTTAATAATTAAGACAGTCACAAAACTGAACAATTTTAAATCAGAAAAGTCTTAAGTTGAACAATCAAGACAAAATGCATGGAAAATTGAACAATTTTAAGTATAAATCGTTGAAGTTAAATCATTTCAATTTTAAATCAGTAAAAATTGTTTAGTATAAATTCATTTTAATGTTTTTATTCAAATCTACTGATGCATCAAATATTGAAATAATGTAGGAATCTGAACATGACATTTCTTCTACTCTACGATCAATTTTAATTTACATACGAGGTGAAAATTTGTCAGCTATACATTCTATGATAAACCAAATTTGTTTTAATTTAAATAATTTTTAATGAAAAACCTGAGGAGGCTGTAAAGAAATACTGAAAATTAATTTTTCATATCATAAGCGTTGTTGGAAGAATCCATATATGGTTTTAAATTTTAATTGATAGAGCGTGAATTTATTTTAGATTCTTAATTTATATATTATTGATGATAATGATTTATAAAATATAATAATAGACGACTCAGTAAACTATGTCTTTAAATAGAGGAATGTGGAAATTGAAAGCCCCGCTTCTTACGGAAACGGTTCAAACTATACCATGCAATAAAAAATGAGAATGTAAAAAGGAATGATAATTATTGACTAATTAGCGCCAGAAATTGGCTCTATATTAAATGTAGTGGTGGGTGCATTAATTTTTGCAATCCTCTAAGATGAATAAGTTTACTGATCTAATAAAACGCATTTATTATAGTGGAAATTATGCTTCAAGTGGTAGTGCGAGCCGCGCTAGGTTTAAGTGGATCGGTTGGATGAATCTGAGTTCTGAGTAATCTGCTAGATGCATCCTTGATAATCATCTTGGAAAAAATTGAATTTACCACTGGAAATTTTTTACT
>JAAAKG020136557.1:0-13162 GCA_010014905.2 Druon quercuslanigerum
AGTTAAATTCTAAATAAATTATTAATATGAAAATCACTTAAAAATATTAAAAGTGAATAATATATAGTAAATCATAAAGGAAAATTATAAACTATTTAATAGAAATTGAAGTTATAATAATATATAATAATAATTTCATTATTATTCACTTTTAATATTTTTGAGCGTTGTTCAGATAAATAATTTATTTAGAATTTATATGCTTAATTCGTTTGAAAAATAGTTTACTCTCGTAACAATATACCTACATTTTTATTAATATTCTAGTTGATCAAAATTTTAAGGAATAAGAAAAACTGTTTATAATTTTTTATTGTTTAATATGAGGATAATTCTGAATCGAAATAATTGTAAATAATTAATGAAAAACAATGAATAATTAAAAAAATTTACGATAATTTGAAATAAATATTACTGATGAACAGAATCAAAAGTATAAGAGAGCCCCAATCAAGCCACCAGCTCTGTGCGCGGCCTATTCGGTCCTGCCTCAACGAAGGAGGCGAGCAGCAGACCGGCCGAGAACAGTGATCGTCGACTAAAACTCAACTCAGATACGATTGAACATTTTTAATCGTATCTCGTGAACCGATAAAGATTTTTTAATTTTCTTTGGCTTAAATTAAAAATAAAATTTCAGGTTCTATGTCGTACGATTTTTAGATTTTTGCAACAATTCTCCTAGGTCATGCTAAAAGTTGAAGTCGAGGTACAAAAGTTTAGCAAATCTAGAATTTTTTAAAAAAACTTATCACGTGCGGTATTCTGTTCAGCAGATCAAAAAAAAATCTTTTTGACAATACTGGATGTATTGAAAATCAATTATCTAAAATAAAAATTTTACTACTAGAAAATTTATAGCAATTTTTGAAAAATTAAGGTATTTTATTGAAAATATGTTTTTTTTTGTAGAAAATTAAACTTCTATTGTGAAAACCCAGTTTTTTTTGTTAAAAAGTTATATTTTTAAATAAAAAGTGTAACTATTTCGTTGAACATTCAAATGATTATTTGAAAATTAACTTTATTTTAAAAAATTCATATTTTTTGGTTAAAAATTCGTATTTTTCCCTTAAAAATTTAACACTTTGGTATAAAAGTAAAAAATTTGGTACAAAATTAAGCTCGTTTGTAAAACAATGCCTTTTTTATTGAAAATTAATGATCTTTAATGAAAATTTCACTACGCAATTTTCTGTTAATATTTGATCTTTTTTTATTTTAGAAATTACACTTTTTAGTAGAAAATATTTAGAAACTAGCATCACATGCATTTTTGAAACTAGTTAGTAGAAAATTTGTTGCAATTTGTGAAAAACTGAGGTATTTTATTGAAAATTCGCTTTTTTTGTAGAAAATTAAACTTCTATTGTTAAAACCCAGTTTTTTTTGTTAAAAAGTTATATTTTTAAATGAAAAGTGTAACTATTTCGTTGAAAATTCAAATTATTATTTGTACATTAACTTTATTTTTAAAAATTCATATTTTTTGTTGATAATTCGTATTTTTCCCTTGAAAATTTAACACTTTGGTATAAAAGTGAAAAATTTCGTATAAAATTAAACTCGTTTGTAAAAAAATTCCTTTTTTATTGAAAATCAATGATCTTGAATAAAAATTTCATTACGAAATTTTCTGTTAATAATTGATCTTTT
The DNA here is from genome assembly GCA_010014905.2 of Druon quercuslanigerum. Lineage (NCBI taxonomy): Eukaryota > Metazoa > Arthropoda > Insecta > Hymenoptera > Cynipidae > Druon > Druon quercuslanigerum. Next base: position 1,657 of record JAAAKG020136557.1, read on the forward strand.
TTTAGTTTAGAAATTACATGTCGTATAATTTTTAGATTTTTGCAACAATTTTCCTAGGCCATGCTAAAAGTTGAAGTCGAGGTACAAAATATTAGAAAATCTAGAATTTTTTTAATAAGCATATCACATGCCCTATCATTTTTTTTCGCTGAGTTATCGTGATTCAAAGCCAGCAGTGATTTTTAACAGTGCTTGCGTCAATCGATCTCATAATTTCCGACGGTAGTGTAAGTTAAAAAATTTATTCAAAAAAATTAGTTATTTTACTTAAAATAACATCTTCAGTAATATTTTTTTGATTTTTCAAATAATCAAATATTTTTGAAGACCTCTGATTTTTGGCACAACTGCCCTAATGATAGATGGCTAAGCAGGCAAAGGAAATAGTTGGAAATACAAATCCAAAAATGAATAAAAATTTGTTATTTTTTCTTCAGTTCAATTTTTAATGACTCCTGTAAATTAGATTAAACAGCAATCTTATCAAATGCTTTAAACATAGAACAACTTGAAAATTTATTAATCTCTGGTGATGCGATAAAAAATATGAGTCCTCCCATCTCACGTTTATTTTTTCCTAGCCTGGCTCTCCCGGGATCAATAGCAACATGAACTTGCTCAGTTTCATGTATTATCCGAAGCTAAAAGCTAATTTTTGAAACAAACTCTTCTCTCCCATAAATTCTCATAAAAATAAATATTAGATTGAATTAGGTGCCTTAACTACTTGAATATTTCAATAGTTTAAAAAAGTCGGAAATGTTAATTAAATAATTAACTTGAAAATTGTTGATCTTTATTTTGCACTAGCAATATTATACGCGCGCCACAGCGCGCAGAAAAGATTTAATTTCTAATTAGTAATGTACAAATATAAAAAAAAATTATAATTTAAAAAATTTTTTTAATTGTATAGTTTAATTACTTAAAAAGTTAATAAAGGTTTGGGAGGCATCGTTTTATTTTGCAAACCAATCGTTTTTATATTTTTTTAGAGATTATTATAAAAAGGTTCATAGAAAATTTAAAAAAACCACTTACAAAATATTCAGTTTTTTTATAATTCTTTTAATTATTTTGATAATTCGTGGAATTTCATAAATTCTTAGAACTCCCTAAATTCTAAAGACTTGAAAAAAATTTAAAGAATACAGAGAAATTAAGAAGAATAAAAAAATTCTAGAAATTCTATAAATTCAGGGTGTGAGAATTCAGAATATTTGAGTAATTATGGGAATTCAGAGATTTTCACGAATTCGAAGAATACAAGGGATTCAGAATATTCAGAAAATTCAGGGGATTTAGAGAAATCAGGCAATTTAGAGAAATCAGGGAATTTAGAGAATGTAGGTAATTTCGATTATTCCAGGATTTCAGGTGGGGGGGGGGGGGGGGTAGAGAATTTAAAGGTTTCAGAAAATTCGATGATTTTACAAAATTTAAGGAATATACAGAGTTTAAGAAGATTTGAGGATTCAAGAAATTTAGAAAATTGTAAGAGTTCCAGGAACTCAAAGAATTCTTAGAATTTAGGGAATTCAGAAAATTGATGGGATACCAAGAATTTAAGAAATTTAGAGATTTTAACGCATTCAGTGAATCAAAGGAATTTAAAATATTCTAGAAGTTCTAAAATTTCTGAATAAAAGAAATTTAGAGATTTTCAGGCAATTTTGATTATTCTAGGATTTCAGGTGGGGAGGGGGGAGGGGCGGCTTTGGAGAATTTAAAGCTTTCAGAGAATTCGAAAATTTTAGAAAATTTAAGGAATTTACAGAGTTTAAGAAGATTTGAGGATTCAAGAAATTTAGAAAATTGTAAGAGTTCCAGGAACTCAAAGAATTCTTAGAATTTAGGGAATTCAGAAAATTCATTGGATTCCAAGAATTTAAGAAATTTATAGATTTTAACGCATTCAGTGAATCAAAGGAATTAAAAATATTCTAGAAGTTCTAAAATTTCTGAATAAAAGAAATTCAGAGATTTTCAGGCAATTTTGATTATTCTAGGATTTCAGGTGGGGAGAGGGGAGGGGCGGGTTTGGAGAATTTAAAGCTTTCAGAAAATTCGAAAATTTTAGAAAATTGAAGGAATTTACAGAGTTTAAGAAGATTTGAGGATTCAAGAAATTTAGAGATTTTAACGCATTCAGTGAATCAAAGGAATTAAAAATATTCTAGAAATTCTAAAATTTCTGAATAAAAGGAATTCAGAAATTTTCAGGTAATCAGGGAATCTGTCAAATTTTAATTTTTCTAAATATAAATCTCTTTATAACAAAAAGAAATCGGATTTTTTAATTTTAAGTTTTAAAATATTTAAATTCTTAGTTTAAGAGCCGTTTGACATCATACCATTTTTCAGACATTCAACATTTTTTTATTCAAAACATTCTAAACTTCAAAAGTTTTCATTTTTAAGTTTTTTAATTGATTAGTTTTCAGTTTTAAATGCCCGAAATTCAAGATAAGTCAAATATTTTTCATAAGCTTATCTATTCTTTCTGAAAATTCAGGACGACTAGACGCAGAATTTCAAATTATTTAATTTAAAATATTCATTAATTTTAATTATTTTGAAATATTAATTATTTATCTATGAATTCTTTTTAATTCGTTTTTAAACTAAAAAATATAATTAATTGCGAACGATACAATTTTGAACGATTTAAAATTGAAACCAAATCATTTTCAAGGTTTCGATATATGCTTTCAAATCAATATTATTTTATTTAAATTGTTCTAATTTTGAATAATATAATATTAAAAGTTAAAAGCTAAACAATAAGATATTTCTTTTTAATACACTCTTTCGAAATATTTCAAAAAGGGGAAAGTAAATTTTAAAAGATTTCTAGGAATTGCATCAGATTTCAAAGAATTTCGTAGGATTATAGAAAATTTCAAGGGATTACAAATTTCTTAGGAATTTTAAACGGTTACATAAGATTTTAGAAGTTTTTGAAGATTTCAAAGATTTTCAGGAATTTGTATGGAATTAACAAATTTCAAGGAATTTTGCAATATCTAAGGTACTTACGAGGATTTTGAAAGAAATTAAAATATTCCGTAACATTGTGATGAATTTATATAGATTTACATAAATTTTAAATAATTTTAGAGGATTTCAACAGATTTCAAGGATTTTTCATAGATTTGAGTAGATTTCACCGATTTTCACAGCTTTTCGAATAGTTCAAAATATTTTAAGTAAAAATATTTAAAATAAAATTTGAAAATTTAAAAATATAAAATAAAATAAAATATTTTATTTTAATTTAATTTTTATATTTTAAAAGTAGATTTAAGGGGCATTTCTCAGATTTTATAGGATTTTACGAGATTCGACTCGATTTTTGTGAAATTAAGAGGGATTTCACCAGAATTAGGAAATTTTATAAATTTCAAGGAATTTAAAAAATATATAAAGAATATAGGGTATTCTTAATGATTCCAAGGAATTTTAGCGAGATTCCCAAATTTTAAAGCGATTTCAAAGAATTTTTTAGGATTTCAGAGTATTTTTAAGGATTTACAAAATATCGAGATGTTACAGCGTATTTCTAGAGAATTTTAAAGAATACATTAAAAAAATTAAATTTGAAAGTAATAATTTTAAAGGATTAAAAAGTTAAAAAAAAAAGATTTAAATTCATGGGATTTTATGGGATTTTCTTGTCATTTAAAAATTCAGAAATTTTGCAATCAATTTTAAAAAATATTATAGATTTCAACATGTTTTATGGGATTTTTAAGGATTTCCAGGAGTTTCATCAAATTTCGAAGAATTTCGTAAGATTATAGAAAATTTTAACGGATTTAATTTTTGTTCATGGATTTAAAATGATTTCATAAGATTTCAGAAGTTATCAAAGATTTTATCAAATTATTACGGTAATTTGAAAAGTTCAAGAAATTTCAAGGAATTTTACAATATTTACAAGATTTACAGAATTTTACAGGATTTTACAGGATTTTACAGGATTTAATGGGATTTTATTGGATTTTGTCGGCATTTGAAGATTCAGAAATTTTGTAATCAATTTGCAAAACTAGTATAGATTTCAGGATGTTTTATGGGATTTTAAAGGATTTCCAGGAGTTTCATCAAATTTCAAAGAATGTTGTAAGATTATAGAAAAATTCTAAGGATTTAATTTTTTTCATAGATTTTAAATGATTTCATAAGATTTCAGAAGTTCTCAAAGTTTTTTGATGAATTATTACGGTAATTTAAAAAGTTCAAGGGATTTCAAAGAATTTTACAATATTTAAAGGATTTACAGGATTTTACAGGATTTAATGGGATCTTATTGGATTTTTCCGGCATTTAAAGATTCAGAAATTTTGCAATCAATTAAAAAAATATTCTATATTTCAAGATGTTTTAAAGGGATTTTAAAGGGTTTCCACGAGTTTCAACAAATTTCAAAGAATTTCATAAGATTATAGAAAAATTCAATGGATTTAAATTTTTCTATGGATTTAAAATGATTTTGTAAGATTTCAGAAGTTCTCAAAGTTTTTCAGGAATTATTACGGTAATTTGAAAAGTTAAAGGGATTTTAAGGAACTCTACAATATTTAAAGGGTTTGCAGGATTCTACGGATTTCAGCATATTTTAAAATAATTCGAGGGTTTTCGAAATGACACCGAAACCTCGTTTTCAGTCCAGTGTCGGGGGTTACCTTTAAATAGCCTTGGACTGGTTTCGGGGGGAACGAAAGGAAAAAAGTGAGGGCCGCCTGACTCGTTTTCAATTAAAATATATATCTATATATTTAACATCGTAACCGCTCTCGCCCTGCTCCCCTAAAAAAACTACAGGAGCCAGTAGTTCTAGGAAGGCAGAAAACGGGGTGACAGAAAGCGAGGGTTTAGTGTATATTCTAAAATATTTCAAATAAATCTATAAAGTATTTTAGGGGACTTTTTGAGGGTTTATATGTATCTTAGGAATTTCCTAGTGGATCTCAGAGGATTTCTTTATAAATTTTAAGAAATTTCAGCGGAATTCAAGAGTTTTTTAATATATTTTATTGCTATTTAAAGGATTTCAATATTTCAAGGGATTTGAAAGCTTTTCGGCCATTTTAAAAGTTTTAAAGAAATTTAAAAAAATAATAAATAATTTAAGGTATGTCAAGGGCTTTCATCAGATTTTATGAGATTTCAGAGGATTTGTAAGATTGCATAATTTTTCAGAAATTTTAAAAGAAATTACAGATTTCTGTAAGTTTTACGGCTTTTTAGTTGATTTTTGTGAGCTTACTAGAGATTTATCTAGATTTTAGTGATTTGATCAGTTTTAAGACAGATTCAAGTCAGATTTGAGGCTGACAAGTTTCCCAGAAATTTCAGAAGATTTCGACAGACTCTTGAAGAATTTCCAAGGATCTGAAAATTTTTAGCGTGCTTTAGAAGATTCAAAAGAACTTTTAGCGATTGTATGAAAATCAGGAAAAGTCATGCAAAATTTAGGGATTTAAATGCCAAAAATAATCGGGTCTGCTAATAAATAATAAAGTAAGCCTTTAAATTCAAAAAAATCTTTTTAACCATTTTTAATTTTTTTTTAAACACGTTTTAAAAACGCGACATACGAAATTTAATTTTAGCTTCACATCTAAACCCAATAGCGCTTTATGAGATCATTCATAAATTTGAATTCATCATTCAGTCATACAACATTTACTTCATGAAAAACTTTCAGAATTCACTAATATAAGTCTTATAAGATATAAATTATTCATTCAATCCTTTTTAATCACTTTTTTCTATAAACAAGTCTTAGTCACTTTTTAAAGATAGTTTCCGTAGTCACTTTTTCATAAAAAGACTTCATGAATTTTTGTATCGATTTTCATAACTTAAAGTGATTCCAGAAGATTTTTTAAATCCTAAAGTATTTCTAAACATTCTACACATTTTTTAAGAGTCTTAAGCTACATAAAACAAATTGTAAAACTATCGATTTAATATTTAAAAAATAAAAGGACCTTACTTCGTCACTATTTTGCAAACTTTATGTCACTTTTAACCCTGTTTTTGGTCACGAAAGTGTCGCCGAGCCCTCTCACAGAAAAATAAATATTTATCTAATTTTAAAAATGGTAGAAATTAGTCTGGAACTTACGTTGAAAAACGTTTTGAAAATGAAAACTTACTAAAATTGAATGACAGTCTCGCCTTGGCTTAAATTCAGCCTCAAATAAGACTTTATTTCTTCAACGCCAAGGAACTAAAAAGCTTAAAATAAAATGAAGTCATATCTTTAAAACATTTTGAGTTTTTTATTTTTATTCAACATTTTATTTTTATTTAAAAATATTTCCATCATTATTAGGAGGAAAGGGTTGATGAGAGAAGAGCGCCCTTTAGTATAACTTAAGAAGATGATCTCTTAGTAAAGTTTCGCTTCGAAGACGTGATCTATCGATGAATCTAAATTTGATGCTAAAATCCGCTAGAGCATCGAAATGCGGACGCACGAGACTTTTCAAGCCATCCCTTCTTTCAGCGCTGTATGATTTCGCTATATTATTCTAGATACATTTTTGATAAAAAAAAATAGTTATTAAAATAAGATCGCTATTCATAAATTATTCCTATGACTTCAGTAATCTCTATTTCTTGGTCAAATACAAGCAGAAAAAAGAACACTTGAATTTTTTCTTTGGTTTGTCTTTTATGCTTCTCCATAACTTGACATATTTGTATGTTTTTTCAAATGTAAGTAAATTGCATGAAAGGCGTATTTAAATCGACGATTTTTTTTTAAAACTTTGATATCTACTCTTATTTGCTAGGGTGTCAAGATGTTAAACAAATTTGAGAATGTGTGAATAAGTGACGGTTTACACATTGGAGGCGCATCCAATTTCGACAAAGCTTGCCTTTCATATCTTGGCTGGGTTGAAGAAAGATCCCTCTTCTCCTGGGATGGAATGTCATGCATTCGAGACTCGAATTCAATGCAAGAATGGTACCCTGGCCTCGATTGGTATCAGGTATTCTCATCGATCGCCTGCGATTGCAGTATTCAATATACGTACACGATATACGCATTTCTCGCAGCCATTCACGGATAAACGAGTTTTGCTCATTTTGATGAAGGAACGTGTAATTGTCTGCGAAAAATAATTCACAGCATGAATTGCCGTCATTAATTTATGTACCTCTTTTCAATTCTATTGAATCAGTTTCCCAGTTCGACGATATTACTAATGAAACTTTTTTTTAATTTCTAATTAAAGAGTTTATGTTTTTTATTCCTATAGAAAAAAATATAACGAAAATTGCTTATTCAAGATGATATGAAAGACGGCGTCTGAAGAAAGTGAATTTTATTTTGACATAAAGTCCCAATAGCTTTGTGTGGGATCATTCTCATTGCACTTGAGAGGTGTGAAGCTCGTTCGTCCGACTTCAACTAAAAAAGAGCCAGTCGTCGTTGTAAATTAGACTTGTCACAACTTATTCAAAATAAATGTTATTAAAATAAACCAGAATTCTTGGATTTATTTGCCTTGATCCACAAAAGTTGCCCCTACAGTTTTCAAAAGTGGGATAAGGGCTGAAGTTTTTAAAATATTATTAGAAATCCTTGAATGACATTCGTTAAAATCAACAAATTGTTTTTTGACATCAAGAAGAAATTATACGTTTTGATTTGTGCTGAACAACTAGATCATTTTTGAATATGCTCCTTGTTTGCTGTGTGCACAGGTTGTATAATTTTTTAAATAAATAATTGAACAATAAAAAATCCTCAAGATTTTACAGTTCTGCAATTGAAGGATATTTTAAGAAGCAAAGAGCTTTCACCGGTTGGTGCAAAATCAGAATTAATTGCTCGTCTACAAGAATCTGACCAATCAGGATCCTGGATTCTGGATGTCTAATGCAACAAATCACGTGGAAGAAACTCAAGAAACAAGAAATTTTAACCAAATGCAACGAGAAATGGATCTAATGAGAAGAGAAAGAAACTTGCTGACGAGAGAATTGCAGCTTCTGCGTCGCGAGAATGAAATCCAGCAAGACGTTTTATCTCATATAAATGTATCAAATTCGCGGCCATATGCGAATATCAAATCAATTAGTGACCTGCTGAGTGTATTTTCTGGTACTTACCGCAATTTTTCTAAATGGGAAAAACAATTATTATTGTTATGTGCTACTTACGAACTGCACGATAATCATTATAAAATTCTTCTCAGTTCTAAATTGTAAGGAAACGCTTTGAGTGTTTTTATTCAAAATCTGAGCACATCGAGATGTCTATGGATAATCTTTTGAATGACATAAGAGAAATATTCGATCACCGACCCAGTAGATTGGAACGATGAAGATTATTTGAGGCAAGAAAGTAGAAGAGTTGTGAAGAGTTTAGTAGTTATTATCATAACAAAGTGATTCTTGGAACTCAGGTTCCAGTGAAAATAGATGAAATATTAGATTATATAATTGCCAGTATTCCTGATGTGTAACTGCGCAATTAAGCTCGTATCAGATCTTTTACATCTGCATCTGACCTTTTGGCAGCTTTCAACAAAATTTCCCTAAGACGTCGAGGGAATGTCATCATCCTGAAAAAAGTACCTGTTATGTCTGTAATGAAGAAGGACATATCGCCAAAGACTGTCCAAAGAAAAAAACTTCAATCAACAGTGTAGATGAGGCAGCTCATTTGGAAGATGCTTGCTTTAAAAATGTTGCTATTGGTATGGCTAAAAGCAAAAATACAGTGAAATTAGACTGTATGTTGGATAGTGGTAGTGATGATAGTTTGACTAAATCTAGGTACGTTGATAGTCAACTAGTAGATTGCGTTTTTGATTCAGATAAATATGTTGGAATTAATAACTGTTTAAAAAAAGTGTTTAATGTTCTCGTTAAGAATAAGATGGAATTAAGATTGGACAAGTGTCACTTTTTTTACTAAAATAGAATACTTAGGTTTTGAAATTTCGGAAGAAGGTATACGACCTTCTAAAAAGGGTTTAGAGTCCATAGAAAGATTTCCGATTCCAAGCACATTACTGCAGATTTAACGTTCACTGGGAATATTTTAATATTTCCGGAAATTTATAGAATCATTTTCACTAATTGCTAAACCTTTGTATAATCTCTTTAAGAAAGACATCCAGTTTCAGGTCGGTGAATCTAAATTTAATTCACCTTGAATTTTTGTGAACTTCATAGAATTTTTCTTATTTTCCTTAAATTTCTTGAATGTTACGCTATTTTTGCTATAATCAACGGAATTTTTTAGATTTAAGGGTTTTTGTCCAATTTATTTGAATTCTTTTGAATTTAGCTTGCATTTTTACTCTTACGGATCAAAATCTTTGAAACACAAAATAACACTGGTCACATTATTAATGTATATTAGTTACTTTTTGTAATTTTTTCTATTTGAATCTATTTGAATAAAAATAAACAATTAGTCATAAAAAAATTAGGAAATTTGAAAAATTAAGTTTGTTGGCCTCCCTGTTTAAAATTCTATTTAAAGAATTTTTGCATTTTATTCCCATACAAATAATACAATTGAGATTGGTTATTCGAGATAATATAAAAGACCTTAATGAAAAGGGAACTCATATTTAGAAAATAGGAGAGCTTTTTCGAATTTAATATACCATTTTCAAAGCAGCGATAAATTCACGTTATAGATTATCCTCCTTTCTTGCAGGATTCGCACTTGGGCACGCACTCCTTAGAGGTATATTTTATAGGTGTATACTATGTATATATGTAAGGAAGCAGTAAGATAATTCCCCGCTTATCGGGTGCACTTTTCTTTTCCCTGGAAGGAGAAAACCGTACATTTAACCTCTTGTATAGTAAACTTTAGTCCAATCCGTGTTTACTTTTCCACGGCTATGCTGGCGAAACAACAGGAGTTAAGCAGAAACTACGGGACAACTGCTTCAAGATTTTCTTAGAGTCTCTTGCTTGTTGGGAAACAAGCTGATATCGTAAACCTTTTTAAAACTTTTACAGCATAAAATTACACCCATTCCTGAAATCCTAAAACTTCAAATGTGTAGATTGGAAGTTTATAAGTTATTTTTTATTATGTAGTGGAAAACGGTCCATAAAGTAAGTAGCCTTGGGAGAATTTGAAAGGGGGGGGGGGCGTCAAAACATTTTTATTTTATTTATTAGATGTAATACGTAAACTACGATATCCATTTTGGGTTATTGTTCAGCCTTCTTAAATAGTATACATGCAGACGAAAGTTTAAGTTTTTTATTTTTGAAGCGTAGCACTTCTTTGGTTTCAAAAAGTGTAATACCACTACATCAAAACAATCTTTGAATGGTTGCCAACATATGAATTTATCTTATTAATTTATTAAAAAACATGATTAATAAAAGCCTCTAAAGAAAATGAATTTTATTTTGAAATAAAGTCCCAGTAACTTTCTTCGGGATCATTCTCATTGCACTGGTCAGGCTCTGAGGTAAGCTCACAACAACTGTAACACAAAATTCTAACAACATTTTTTTTAGACTTAGAAAACATCTAATCTTTCTAACCAACATTTACTTAATGCAAAACTTCCACCATTCACTTCTATAACACTTTTAGTCAATTTTTCAATTTTTTAGTCACTTAATAAAATAAAATCTTACCTTAGTCACTTTTTTCAATACATTAAATTCAGGTCTATGTAGCTATTTCTAAAGTTTGCTTAATTATTTAAAAATCTTTTAGGGTATTGTAGCGATTCTTTTATCCTAACATTCTAATTCGATTTGTTGACTTAATTAGTGGCCGACAGATTTGAAATTTTTACCTAAAAATAGAGATTACCCTGATAATAATTTAAACAGAGATCTGTAAATGAATCAAAAATATTGTTACGATTTAAAACAAAATATATTCATAAAAAAAGAAACAAAAAAGGGAGACATAAACGTCATAAATTGTTCACGATGCGATAGGACTTAACCGCCAAAATCAAGGCTAACAAAAGACACTCAACATTCATTAAATAATCATCCCTACATTCCGAGCATATAAACGATAGATCAAAATAAAACACATAAATAAATTGAAAAAATAATGGTCTAAGGTATACCCACAAGGCGTTGTTATTTACAAACGTTTCGTTTACTTGTTTGGTTTGAAGAATATCCTACACATCGTTCAGTAGAGAAAGCCCATTGAGGTGTGTCATGATGTTGAGATGCAAATTTGAAATGCTGGTAGCCGGAAAATAGCAAATGTGCACTGATCGTTTAGGAACTTTGTTAAGGCCTTTTTAAAACTCTTTAGGTTTTCACTATCCATCCATTTTTTCAGATTATCATAGATTGTAAAAATCTTCAGAAAAAAAATCACATCCAAAATAATGCCACACTGAAACATAATTCAAATCCCCACGCCTTACACTCGATATCCTTTTTTACACTTGATTTCTCGCCATCAACATTAATTAAACGTTTAATTGATTTATAAATACCTTTAAATTAGACGGTTTGTTGCTCA